>SCLH01000992.1:172388-210600 GCA_004367855.1 Oikopleura vanhoeffeni | reverse complement strand
CTTTAGTGAAAGTAGCAGATTTACTCATTTTCGCCTTAAATTATTTGGATAGCCGATTTACTTATAAAAAGAGCGATTACTATTTCGAAAGTTACCGCCAGCCGTAGCCGATTTAGCAAATTTTCGGCTAAGATACTATTCGGTCACCGTAGCCGATTTACTATTTAGCCATTTACATTTAGCCGATTTACTATCTACTCTTTTTCGGCATAGTTACCGGTTATGTTTGCTATAAGAAAAAATAAGTGACTAACGTTGTTTGAAAAAAATTTAAAATTGATCAAAATTGAAATCTGGCGAATCAGACGCAACGAAACTTTGAACGTCTCGCAATAGAAACCAACAAGATATTCAAACGATGCCATATTAACCTCGAGCACATCATTTGTAATAAGTGTTTTTTTAAAGAAATCTGATATAGTGCTCCAAATGAAATGAATAAATGCTTACACCGTTAATACACCGCAAGCGGAGGTGCGTCGAGCTTTTTGATTTTCTTTCCTCATTAGTTTTTTTAGAGGCACTCAAAGTATTTGACCTTTCGATACCAGAAAATGTTATTTTTAAAAGAGTGAAAATTATTTTGGTCAAAATATAAACTTTGATGTTTTCTGATATAATTAGAAAATTTTACACGGAAAATATTTTTATCATGTTGTAACTTCTAAAAACGTTTATATGCGAAATGAATACATTATTGTCAAAATAGGTTAAAAATAGGCACGCATCTATTTTACACTATCATATATTTTATGAGAATTTTTGGGAGCAAACCACCGAACATGACAATGCAACTAAAGTCAGCTTTCTATCACTTCTGAGTCTCGAGAAAGCCAAATTTCTGGATACTAAAAATAATATTTGAAATTTGAAATCAGATCTAATTTAAAGTGATCTACATGCAACAAAACTTAGAGCAAAGAGTTATTACTTCAAAAGATACAGTGCGGTAAGGAAAATAAACTTGAAATATAAAAAAATTGGAATTTTTTGACATCGAAATTTTTTTTAATGATTTTTGGAAGTAACCAGCCACAAAAATGACAATGCTACTAAAAAGCAGCTTTCTATCACTTCTGAGTCTCGAGAAACAGCCTCCGTCGGTTACCCCTTAAGGCTCTTTTCAACAAAAAATTATAATATAATGTCCCTTCGGCGATTGGGCTCACTTGTTAACAATATAAATTAAAGCATAAAATCCACTTTATCGCCTTCGGCCGATTTGGGGCTAATTCTTCAACTAAATTAAATAATAAACATAAAATCACTTTTAATAGGCCTTCGGCCGATTTGGGGCTCATTCTTTAACAAAATTAAATATAAAACATGAAATCTCCCTTTATCGGTCTTCGGCGATTTAGGGCTCGTTTTTCAAAAATGAAATAAAAACATAACATCCCCATTTATCGTCTTCGGCTATTGGGGCCTCATTTTTCGAGTCGGTGTCTAGTGCACCCATTTGGGTACGCTAAGCACGCCCGTGCTTTCCGTACCCAATTGGTCTGCAATAATTCTTTTTATTAGGTCAATTGGGTACGGAAGACACGGGCGTCTTAGCGTACCAAATTGGTCTGAATGAAAAATATGTTGTGAAAAACGCACACGTCATGGTATGCGTCATTAGGGTTTTAGGAATTTTACCGACGCACTGGAGCACAGTGATAGGCATAACTTATGCCGCATAAGTAGAGTCAGTACCGGGACTCATCTGCAAACTACACCCCTTAATCCGGATTCTTGAGTTTATGGGGTCAGAGTTTGACGTCAACTTTCTCAAGAAGAAATGATTCCGACCATGAAAAATTTTGCGAGGCCTCCCAGTGGTCACAATTAGAGCATGAAAAACAACTTTTCGGCTTTAACCGCGCTTAAAGGTTGATTTATTATTGATTGTTGTTGTTATCTATACCGACGCGTTAACAAGCTTTGCAGAAAGTCTCCTGTACTGACTCTACTTATAGTCAGAGTTATGCCTATCACTGTGCTCAAGCTGCAGCGTGGAATTCTCAACACCCTAATCACATATAATCATGACGTTGCGTTTTCACAACATATTTTCATTCAGACCAATTTGGTACGCTAAGCACGCCCGGCTTTCCGTACCCAAGTGACCTAATAAAAAAAATAATGTTGTGAAAAACGCAACGTCATGTTATGCGTATAGGTGGTTGAGAATTCACCGACTGCACTTGAGCACAGTGATAGCATACCTTCCTACCTGCATAAGTAGAGTCAGTACCGGGAGACTTATCTGCAAAAGCTTTGTAACGCGATCGGTAATCGACCAGCTAAGCAAAGTATAGGGAGGACAAAAAAGTCGATTGGGACAATTAAGTACGGAAAGCACGCTCCCCATTTTCAACAAAATTAATTAAAATATATTTTCCCCCTTTATCGGCCTTCGGCCGATTGGGCTCATTTTTCAACAAAATTAAATTCAAAATAAATCTCCCTTTCGGCTCAGCTGATTTTGGGCTGATTTTCCAAAAAAATTAATGAAAATAAATCTCCTTTATCGGCCTTCGCCGATTAGGCTATTTTTAAACAAAATAAATTAAAATATAATTACCGTTTATCGGCCTTCGGCCGATTTTGTGCTCATTTTTCAAAAAAGTACATCAAATATTATCCCCTTTATCGGCTTCGGCCGATTTTGGGCGTATTATTCAAAATTAAAAATAAAACATGAAATCTCCCTCTATCGCTTTCGGCGATTTTCAGCTCATTTTTCAAAAATAAAATCAAAATTAATATTCTCCCTTTATCGGCCTTCGGCGATTGAGGCTCATTTTCAACAAAATAAATTTAAAATATAATTTACCTTTATCGGCCTTGGCGATTTTGGCTCATTTTTCAAAAAAATATTCAAAATATAATATCCACAATCGATTTTCGGCCAAATTTCAATTTGACAAAATTATGAATTTTAACAAATATAAAATTTTACAAGATATCTAATTTTGTATTATTCCAAAAAAAATTGTCCAATTTCGAAAAAAAGCTTATAAATTTGAAACAACGTTTCAAATTTTTTAACCACTTCAAAAATCAGAAATTTCGTAAGAAATTTTTAAAATTTTCAAATATTTAACAAATTTTATTTAAAATTTTTTTGCAATTCTTGTAAAATTGTTGAAGAAAATTCTTATATTTGATAAAATTGTCCAATTTTAAGGATCACAATTTTCAAATTTTTTTCTATTTTAAATTCTCAAATAAGGGTAGGCGTCGTATCTGGACTTCAATCCGCTCATATGGCGATGTGAAACTACGTATATTCTCAGCTTGAAATATGCGTAGATACGCATCACCATATTGATATTGTTTAGTCTGAATAACTTAGACTCCTATTAAACTGCGCGGATACACATAAAAGAGGTTCTTCGGAGCCTCAACATGACACTATTATCACTTCTTTTAGTGGAGCCAACCATTAGATTACGAATCTGGAAAGCGTTATTTTTGCGTTAAACATGAGGATTTTCCTTAATTATTAGATTAAACTTAACAGACATTTTTAGATATCAGAAAAATCTGGTGATGAGTATAACTAGATTTAATGTTTGCAAACGGAACAATATTAATCTTTAATTGTTTAGAAAAAGTTAACTTGTAAATTTAATACTTTTTTTCTGATAAAATTGATATTAAGTTTCGAGATTAAGATGTTTTTGAATAATGCATGCCAAAAGATTAAAATACGTGAGTTATTGAGAATAAAAACGAGTTAATATTATGAGGGATGAAAAAATTGAGATTAAAAGAGATATAAAGAGACAAATTATGCCGCGACTGTTATGTCGGAGTAATATTTTATAATTTGAGACAGTGAAGTTCTCACGGAGATGAATAAGGAATCGCAGAAAAAGCGAAGTATAACCAGAATAATGGGATGAACCGAAAAATATGGTTATGTTTGATGAGATTATTATTTAATCGCTTGATTATTGAAAACTGGAATTTTTGTATAATTACGGAATTAAAAAGATCCGAAAAATAAGAGAAAGCTACTCTTAATTTTCAAGGATATTTTTTTTTAATTTTTACGAAATTTTCTTTATTTTTTAAGTAAAATAAATGTGAAGTCAAGTATATTTGAAGAAATATCACGGAAATATTATTTTTTGATGAAAATTAAATGATTTAATCGATGTTATGAAATTTGGAGTTTTTTTATCCAAAAATTGAACGGTGTGAAATATCCATAATGTGATGTCGGAAATTTTTTACAGACAATGACAGAAAAACTAATTATTAATAGTTAATAACAAAATACTAACAGATTGTAACGGAAAAACAGAAGTTAATGTGTTTTAAATTTTAGTTGATGTTTGATCTTTTGAAGGCCACTTTCGACCAAAGTTCAAGTGACCTTTGGAAGGGTCAATGGAATCATCATTTTAATTTATTTTGATTATTACATATTTTTTACAAGTCAGGAATTTTTCTGTCACGAATTGAAAATAACATGTTGGGTTTTTCCAGCATTTGAAGCACACTACAGAATTCTTGTGTGCAAATTTACAAAACAATAGTGCGGATTTTTCTTTTAATTATATAACCGAAATAAAACGATTTTATACAGTTTAAATTTATTACCGAGAAACGTACGGATTTAAAGTGTCGAATTTTTGGTTAAAAACAGTGGTCATTTCACATGCCTTGAAATGTTTAAAAACACTGAGAAAGTTTGTGATAATATTGTCATGAAAACATACAAAATTAATTGTGTTTATAAAACAGTACGATTTTTTTTTTCAAATTTTTTAAACAGGAACTTTTGTGTCAACAGTTGTTAAAAACATAAGGAATAAATTATGTTTAAATTTTATATAAAACACCTACGGATATTTTTACAGTGAAGATTTTGTGTTTCATTTTTTTGTAAAACAGTACGGAATTGTAATGTTCAAAATTCAACTATTTAAATGACGTTCATTTTATTTAAACAATGAAGAATTATTTGTTCAAATTGAAGAAAACAGTACGGAATTGATGCTCAAAATTTCGAAATACCAACTACGGATTCTTTTGTGTCCAAAATTTGAAGTACACTACAGAATTTTGGATTAAAAACTTTTTAAAACAGAAGTTTATTTTATGTTCAAAATTTTATAATCAAAAAAAGATGCCGGATTTTATATAATCAAACCGAATGTTTGTTAAAAACAGTGACGTATCATACTGTGTGAAATGTTTAAAACAGTAGAGAATTTTTTTGTCAAAATTCTTTATAGAAAGTTTTCGAAATTTATTGTGTTTTATATAAACAGTACGGAATTTTTTAAGTCCAAATTTTTAAAACAGTTAATGAGTTTTGTGTTCAACATTTGGTATAAAAACATACGGAATTAATTATGTTTAAAGTGTTTTTTTCGAAAACCATAACCGAATTTCAGTGTTCAAAATTTTTTGTAAAATTTCCCATGTTGAATGTTTTTCAAAATAGTAAAGTTTTTTTTGATGATTTTTCCACAGATCATTTCAACGGGATTTTTTCATACTTTTACATTTTGCAAAAAGAAAAAAAAGAACGACTGGGATGACGATTACTCCAACTACTACTGTAACCGTGACTGTTAATTATACAGCAATTTATGTATTTAAGCGTGAGGTGACTATGGCGATGTGAATCAGCTTGAGAATATGCGTAGATACGCATCACCATATTGGATATTGTTNATTTTTTTTGATGATTTTTCCACAGATCATTTCAACGGGATTTTTTCATACTTTTACATTTTGCAAAAAGAAAAAAGAACGAGTGGGATGACGTTTACTTCAACTATTACTGTAACCGTAACTGTTAATTATACCGCAATTTATTTATTTAAGAGTGAGGTGACTATGGCGATGTGAATCTACGTATATTCTCAGCTTGAGAATATGCGTAGATACGCATCACCATATTGGATATTGTTTAGTCTGAATAACTTAGACTCCTATTTAACTGCGCGGATACACAATAAAAGAGGTTCTTCGGAGCCTCAACATGACACTATTATCACTTCTTTTAACATTATAAACATTTTTGAATGATAATAGGACAAGCGTAAAAAAGTTTAATTTTCACAATTATATTTAAATCGTGTTTCAGACAATCTTGACTGGTTTTATGTCATTCTAAAATGTGTGTCCTCAAAATTGAACTTCTTGATATTTGTGATAAAATTATATTAAAATTTATTGACCATGTATAGGAAAGTCTAATGAGACTGAAATTGAGATATTTAAGTGTGTTGTGCAACTAATGACTCCTTGGCATGCCTTAGCGAGTTGCCGTACATTCGGTTATAATCTAAACCGTCTACGAATGTACTAAACTTTAGATGTTCAAGATTATGGAAATCATGTAAATGTATTTTTATTTCGATCGTATATCCTTTTACCAACGAAACTTCATCTCAAAAACTTTAACTATCTCTATAGCTAGCGTGTCCACCATTAATTTGGACTTACAAAAATAATGGGTGGATTATTCTGAAACTTCTTGGAGGTGAATAATATAAGTCAAAATGGAAAAAAAAATTATGAAAAAAGTTCGGATCTCACTAATGTTGTCTAAGTGATTTTCTTAGTGATTGCTTGAGTGATTACACAACGATCAAATTTAACGGTCCCAAAATCAAGCACTCTTGCCTATAATCATACTCAAGACAATCACTAAGACAACATTCGAGGGATTCGAACACACGCTATAGAGATAGTAAACGTTTTTGAGATTGAATTCCGTTGATAAAAGGATATATCCTTTTCCCAACGGAACTCCATCTCAAAAACGATTACTATATATATCGATTACGGGGGCTCCTGGTCTTTTTTTACTAGATTTTTAGCCAAAATTTTTTATTTAATTCAGCTTTTGCTAACGACTCATCCGATTGAATCCTTAGATAGCTTAAACAGAGCACAAATATTTGGCAAATAATTGAATTTAAAAAATTGGTCCGTATCCGACGATTGTTACCAATTTTTTAAGAAAAACTAGTAATTTAACAATTTCAGTACTCTCAAAAAAAAGATAAAACAAATTGATCCGATGAACTAATATTTTTTATTTTATTTTTCACAAGATATTTGTGCTCAGTTTGAGCTATCTAAGAATGTTATCAGATGAGTTGCTTTTAAAAGCCGAATTAAATAAAAAAATTGGCTTAAAAACTAGTAAAAAAGGACCAGGAGCCCCCGTTATTGATATAGCGCGTGTTTGAATGCCACCAATGTTGTCTTAGTGATTGCATTGAGTATGATTATAGGCAAGGGTGCTTGATATCGGCACCGCTAAACTTGATCGGTGTGTTATCACTTAAACAATCATTAAGACGATCACTTAGACAACATTAGTAGGATTCGAACTCGCGCTATAGAGATAGTAATTGTTTTTGAAACGTAGTGCCGTCGGTAAAAGGATAAAGATCGATTTATAGATCATATTTATTTTGACGTTTCGGCGAAACAGCCATTTCCAGTGGGAAGAGCAGCGAAATATAAAGCGAAAGCTTATTTTCGCGAAACTAAGAATGAAAATTAGAGGTGTATTCGGGCGTAAGATGAAATTTTCCCAATTTTGTAAATTTTGGCCAAAACAATATATAAAATATGTTATGGAAACAATCAGAAATAGTTTGATTTGACACTCAATAAACCAGTTAATTCCCTGACCTCTCTATCAATCAAAAATTTGGATCTCTAGGCTACTAGTTAAGCGTTTTCGTTTGACCAATGAGAGCACCAGATATTACGAAGTCGACCAATAAGAGTTTCGAAAATAAGTTCAAACGTGAACGCGAAACTTAAAGCCTTAATATCCCAATCTCAGATATGTTTTATACCGAAATTTTAAGTGTGTATTATAACTGAAATTAATTAAATGATAAATTTTGCTTGATAATAAATAAACAAAAGTACTCGCTAGCCAGAAACTGAATATGTTTTTATGTTTATTTTTTCGAATTTTTTTGTCGGAAAATTTTTCATTTATAACTTTTATAATTATTATCAAATTAATAAGATATTCAGTGGTTTTGAGACATTTTCAGCGTAAGAGAATTGGATGCACCGAATTTGAAAGTTGAATTTTTTGAGCGCGAAATCAGATTTTAATATTCAGCAAAATTACAGTTTGAATTTATCAAGGTGCGTTTTCGGCGAAACTAAGTAATCGAGCCTCAGATGGGTACTTAGTTATAGCTTGATTATGCGATGGAATTGTTTGGAATTATACAGATCCATAGAAATGTTTAATGTTTATTTATTTTTCAAATAAAATTTCTGAAATTTCCCGTAACATTATTAAATATGATTATAATTCGTTAACATCCTTCAAAAATAATCGGATCGCATTGGTCGAACTTTTTTTCGGAGAATATTTGAAAGTAACCTGATATTTTGTTTGCTTAATTCTAATTATAAAATTAAGATGGAAGATTATGGATGAAAAATGTTGGAACGCTGGTGTTATCACCTTTAGGCCGCTGGGCCAAATACCTCTCGAATTTGTCCCAGATTGTGGGACAATTCGAAAAATCGATTTTATGGATATATTACTTTATAGAGATCCTTATTGTTCATTATTTTCTGGTGGAGAATAAACCCAGCCAAAATTACTTTTACTAAAGCTGCCAAATCCGTCACTTTGTGGCCGCGTCGCATTAAGGAAAACCGCTTTGAAATTTCCGAAAATTCTATCTATAAAATATTTAAATATGTGTAATAACACTGTATGACATCGTCAACCAATATCGCTAGATTCCACATATGAATATGAGTGAGTACAGGTAGGGGCACTAAAACACTTAGAAACGTATTATGGATGTCAAAATTAAAGTACAATTGTTTTATTATATGTTTAAGCTTATATGTTTAAGCTACAGTGTAAATTGTGAAATGTGTTCTGCTTGTACGAGAAAGTTATTTTTTTGTATTGAATCACTAGCACCGGGACCGATGACTCATCGGCGATGAGTTCTCAATCTTGAGCACACCCCACAATCACTATTGTAGTTGGCAATATTTATTTTCAATCAGAAAAATCACCGCAAAAATTAAACGGTGACTATAAGTGATAAATTTTAAAGCACGTTGATAAGTTCCATCTGCTTTCTTCAGTGACAGTTTTTTAAATAATATCATAGAGTTTTTGGCTCACCTTTAAGTTAGAATTTTCAGTTTAACTTCAGTGAAAGTTGTCTTTAATCGATCGATGAAAATTAAAAAAAAAATATAAAATAACAAAGATTGACGAAACTTATGATTTTGTTGATATATAATATAAAAATAAATTTTTTGGTAAATTTTTTCGTAAATTTTTTGCGGTTAAAATCTGACATAGCAAATTCTTTATCTTCCATAAAGGTTTATTAAAAAAAAATTTGGTTACTGTTTTTTAAATTACCACAAAATATTTAAAAGTTGTTGGCATTCTGTAGGCACTTTCTTGATCGCGAATAATTTTGAGTATAAAATAAAGATAATCATAAATCTGGGTTATTAAATAGGAACATTCGAACTTGCTCTCGTTTGTGGTTAAATTTATAATAAAGTTATCTCAGTAAGCCAAAATCAAAACTGAAAACATGGTTAACTTTCGAATGCATTTCCGAGGAAGATAGATATTTTGAAAATGATTATGGAAATTATCCAAATCTGTTTTTATCCTAAAATTATTTTTGAAAAGTAAACTCCAAAATTCGGAGTCCGAATAAACACCATTAAATTTTTTGTTCGAATCATCCTAGAAATGTGTTTTCTATTTTTACTTACAATCCGGAGAACAGATTTGAAAGCCCAAAAGATAGCCTCCAGTATTTCGTTTTGCTAGACGCTGTCTTTCATTTCGAGTTGCCGATCTCGAGCGCCACCGGCTCACACTGGCCACGCTGTCTATCTCACAAACACGTTCAAGTTTAAATGGGATATCCCTTTATCACACTTTGCTTAGAATGCGTAGCCACGTCGATTTTTCAATGTTATTCTTCTATTTATTCTCCTATCTGGCTACGCATTCTGAGCAAAGTGTGATAAAGGGATATAACAAAATTTTGATAAGAAAAAAAACATAAAATTGGTACTTAAATATATTCGATATTTAAATAAAACTTTATCAGATATCGCAAAGAAGTAACTTCTGATCTCGTAATAAACACTCATTATGTACTTATATTTCCAACCGGAAGAACCGTATCGTTGGAGATTCATATGACTAGATATGTATTTGAGAGAAGCAATACTAAACTTCTTTATATATTACTAATTATTTCAAAGAATAACACTTGAAGCAGATATATTCATCGATTTTAATCGATATAAAATGGTATCAATTTTTTTCGGGAAAATTTTATTTATTAATTTATTAAAAGGCAAGAATTGAGACCACAACTGTTTAGTATAACTTAATTTCAGACTTTGTGCAGCTTGAATTTTTCAAGATATATCTATTACGGTACTATCTGAGCCTTTATAGCCACTTTTTTTTCCAAAATTTTTATATAATTTGGCTTTGAAAATCGACGGTATCGGATTAATTTTTTAAATTTTTTTTCTGAGTTTTACTGAATTTTTTAATTATCAGTTAAGTTAAATCATTGGAATCGTTGGTCCTGGAAGTTTTAATTTTTTATGTACAATAATTTTGTAACTCTCACTAATGCTCTAACTAACTGATGAGCAGTCTCTTATTTAAAGGGAGTCGGTGCATTTTGACAGATTTGCACTTTTTCAATATTTTTTCTCTTGATGAGAAACTTTTTTCCACTTCGAAATTTTCGGATAAAAACTTTTTCAAACGAAATTTGCTACTTTTGAGCTTACTTCGTTAAATCTGTTTTTATATCGATTATTTTACTTTATAAATCGTCTTTTAAGAAAACACTCAAAAACGCGCGTTTGCTATCGAAGGTGTCTAAATTAAAATAAATTTTTATTTTTTTATTTTTAAGTACATTAAGTGTAATTAGGAACCTTAAAAACCGAACCATCCACTGTTTAAAATTAATTATTATTATTGAGAAGAATATTCAAACCCGGTTAAAAGTTTTTTATCGAGAGCCCATATCCGTATCTGTCAAAATGCACCGACCCTCTTAACATTTATAATCTTTATATTTTTACATATCTTGTGATACGATTCTTGTAGCATTCAGTTTGCTGATCTTTGATTCATGACACAATTTTGAAAATGAAACTGCGTGTTGTGAGCTTGAATTTAATACCCACAGCCCTTTTAATGTACATTTGAGGAAGGTATTCAGTATTTTAATGCAAAAATTTCGAATTTGAACTACATGATGTTCAAAAAAATTTTGCTATTTTTTTAACATTTAGATAGAAATGAAATGTCACTGATTAATCCTCTTTTCATAGGATGGAGTCTACATCCTATAAAAAGAAGATAAATCCGTGACATTTCATTTCTATCAAACTGTTCAAAAAAAATTTCAAAAATTTTTTCTGCAACTATGGTGTCCGCAGTCAAAACTGATTCTCTCAAATTTTCTCGAAATTACTCTCAAAAGTTTAGAAATCGTCTAGAATCGATTCTAATTGATTTAAACCAATCAAAATCGGGTTGAAACATCAAAATTTTAAAAAATCAGAGAAATTCGAAATTTATACAAAATTTTAGGTATTTTCAGTTTTGGATTTTCCATCAAATTAGTCATCGGCCCTTTTTATGTACATTTGAGGAAGGAATTCAGTCTTATAATTTAAAAAATTTGAATCTGAAATCAATCCTATGATAAGAGGATTATTGAGTGATATGGATTAAATCCTCTCAAATTCAAAGTATATTTATGTTCAAGATACGACGTGTAATCAACCACCTTGAACGTCATCTCAAAACACGATTTAGATTATTCCATATCAAGTAAAAACAAGAGCTCAATTGTTATCTAAAAGTTTCCATAAAATTTCATAACAAAATAACACCGAAAAAATTAGTTTCTAAATTTACTACAGTGGCCCTAAGCATCTGGAACTGTTTTGCAAATTGACAGATTTTTAGGTGCTCGAAGTTCGTGGCTCAAACTCTTCTGACTCGAATTGAAATTTATCTTTATAATTCGTCGGTAGATTGAAATGCTTTCGAACTAATGTGACACGAATTTTGATATACGTTTATTATTGACTGGTTAAATATTATTCATCACTAATTTTCAGACGAATGGGTACTTTCAGAGAATTTATAACAAAACGTAGATTTAAACATATTTAAACTTTAGGCTTCACCAATAGCCAACCACTAATGGATAGCGGGACCTCTTCGCACATATTAGCTACTTTTTAGCCAACATTTTTCTATAATGCGGCTTTTGGAAGCGACTTATCCGATTGAGTTCTTAGATAGCTCAAACTGAGCACAATTATTAAGAATAAAATAAATTATAAAAATGGTCCGTAATCGATATGTGGGACCTTGACCGACAGATTTTAAATATTTGTAAGATATAATCAGCTCGAGAAACTTGCAGTCAATCATCAAACTGAATTTCAGAATACGCCCATGGAATATGATTCAATTTGGGAGGCAAAGCAATTATATTCTTGCATTTTGCATCATTCAAATAGTCATGATATGTCGGTCAAGGGCTGTTAATTTTGTCCACACTAGATTTTCTCTGTATTTTTAAGGCTTAAAATCCCGAGTTCAGCTCATAATTGTCAGTTTTGATCAGTTTCAGACCTTTCTTCTTGATAATTGAACAATATACAGTCACATATCATAATATGATAATATATGATAATATGATATTATACAAGTAAATAAGAACAATTTTGGTGGATTCAATTTATGGATGAAGTTTTTTAGTTCGAAAATATCCCTTTATTCACCACTTTTGTAAATATCCCGGCCCTGATTAGCAACGTAGCTACGCGTACTGTGTTTTAACTCGTAGATTCGATTTTAGCAACAGTACGCACACCATTTAATGCATTTTAGAAACCGCTTATCAATTGATGACAAGATCAGTTATCAAGTTATCGATAAACTTGAAACAAAAATGACGTTTGTGCGTTTTTTTTTTTGAAAATTTTTACTTGTATTACAGTACTTATTTTTGCAAAAATTTTTTAAATACAAAATTTAAACTTTTCATTTGTGATCAGAAAAAATTCTAAGACATTTTTTCATACATCATAGCCCGAAAATGATCAGTGACCGTATATATTAAGGAAAGTTCAAATGCGGAATAAGGTTTTGGGAAAAGTAAACAAAATTAGTAATCAATTACGCCGAAAATTTCTATTGGGCCAATAAACACCTAATTATAGTTTTGAACATAATAGTATTCTCACAAAACGTCACGTGATCTATTTTCGAGAAATAAGGATTTATCTATGAAACATATTTCAAAACTTATTTTGAATTATTTCGTACCTGATTTTATTCGGACTTTGGTGTAATGAGAAAAATGGGCCTAAAAACGTTTGAAGTTGACCCGGAATTTTTGACGTACTTTGAGTACTCTAAATTACTGTATAATTGGTAAACATGTCTTTTTTCAAAAGTACTCAAATCACGTGGCAGCCCTCTCAAGAATTCGTAACGAATTTCTAATACTTCTGTTGTATAATAGTAGGCCTCCAGTTTAAATATCAGCATTTCTAGAAGTTTATAGCTTTCGAAATGCTGATTACATAAGAATGCGTAGGCGAGAGAGAAGGTGAGAAAAATCAATAATTACGATTGAGTTTTTTTTAATTTCAATTTCTGTTTGTATTATTTGTGAAATTGGCCTCCGGTTAAAATAGAGCATTTTAGAAGTCAAACTTCCGGAACATTATTAACTAAGGAAAAGTAAGGAGTTCGTGCGTAGGCGTGAGTTCTCACTTTTTTTCAACACAAGAATTAGATTCAAAAATATAAGAGTCATTATACTAGAGAAATTTTGTAAAAAAACATATAATTATTTTTAGCCAGACCCGATAGAAAATCATATCGAAGTTTTATATGAGATAAATTGCAAATATAAATTAAGGTTTAATTTCATCTCATTATTGCACTTTCATAGTCGGGTGATAGTAAATTTGCAACTTTTTGTTTTCTTATCCTCATTAAATACCTTTAAATTGCGTTTAAAATTTTATTTTGTTATTTTTTGTATAGCAAATTGGCTGAATTATTTAAAGCTATTGAAAAAGAAAGTTAATAATGAAACTTTGGTAATATGGCCGATTCAAAAGTGAGGCAATAGTTGACTAAATCGAGGCTGGGTACAGATTCATGTCTAAAGTCTACGAGTTAAAGTAGTAGAGCCAGAAATATTTACAAAAGTGTGATAAAGAGATATATTGTCTGTGAGGACGAAAATTAAGAAATTTGAACAAGACTAAAATTTCTCGACATTCGTCATTTTTTCGCTGGTATTTTTACAATTAAACTATCAACAATCTCAAACCTGGATAAAGTGGATAATCAAAATTGGAGAGAAGTTGTAATTTTTTGAAATTTTTAACCTATTTTTTCACATAAATATACATAAATATATAAACATCAGGGCATCATTTTGGGGCATTTTTATCAAAATTTCCTTGGACATTAAAGCTTTTTATAATGCTTATAAGTCTAATTAAATTTAGGAGATCATATCCCTTTATCACACTTTGATCAGATTGCGTGGCCAGATAGAATAATTTGATAAAAAATCGACGTGGCTAGTAGCCACTGACTACGCATTCTATTCAAAGTGTGATAAAGGGATATCGACGATTATCTTTTGTCTTGCTCTCTCACTCCGCGTCATGACTGTGTCGTCAGAAACAATAGTGGCCAATTAAATCACACGATTGTCACCTTATTTTGAAAATAGTGTAATTTGATTGGTCACTATCTTTGCAGACGTGACAGTTATGACACCGAGTGAAAAAGCAGAACGCAATATTATTTTTGATCTGCTTTTTTTTCGACAAATATAAAACTTTACTAAAAAGATTTTACACGGAAAAAGTTTCAACAAAAAAGGTGGTCAAATTAATATCATACTGTAGTCACCGGTTAGTACCGTGGTGTTAGTTGCTTTTTAGTAACGATTTATGAGATGTGACCCTTGCTGCTGCGTTTGATTTTGTGAAAACCAATCAGTGGCAATTTTAAGGCGAATGGAAACTCATGTAAAGTTGATAACGATTCAAAAATAATACATGAATTAATCAGTTGCCGTAGAAAAAAGAACCAGTGATATTACTATAAGCGGTGCGTGATCATTTCGAAAATTTCAAAGAAATAATGTCAAAAAAAACGTTTCCGCAACCAAATTCGACAAACTTAATTAGTTTTTCGGCATCATATCGCAAATACCGAGCGTACCGAAGGTACAAGATTATGAACATTTATCAGAAATAAACTAGATGATATTATTATGTTGTCGAAATTGCCTAAACGACAATTTTGATTTCGGCCAATAAGAAAAAATGAGCGAGCAATTTACGAAAAATATCAGAAATGTTTTGTGTCTGAAACAAATACTATGCACTTTGTCCGAGCGCTCTCTAATTGCGATATCAAAGAAATGTTTTAATCGCATGAAACTTTTTATTAAATAAAAAAAGTAATTTTTTTACTAAAATTTTTCAGTTTTCAGCCATTTTAAATTAAAAATTTTGCAATTAATAAAACTAATTCAATGTGATTCGCAGTCTTAGGAACTTAACGATGTGCGTTTTTTATCTATTAAAATGTTATTGACCTCGGGCAATGTTCTTTATTTCAATGGGAAACCTCAATCGTCACATAATTTCGGCCAAACCCACTAAACTAACCTTATAAATAAGCAAAATAAATCGTTTAAAAATCAATTTTAACGAAAACGGTTCTAATAATAGAGTTTATCAGAGAAGCGAAATAAAAGAAGCCCTCGAGTGTTTCGGACAAGTTCTTTCAACTTTGAAAATGAATCTGTTTTTGAAAATGATGCTAGAATCACATAATTGACAGGAAAGTGGCATTATCTTACTTCCTTATAATTCCTTCAAAATTAGATTTTTTTAAATTTTTGATCAATTGAGCTGATAACTTAGGCTATACATCATAGTGAAAATAGACTGGGTGGGGGCAATTTTTTTTACAAAACGACGAAATTTGAAACTTTGAAGGACACTGTTTTTGAAAATATATTGATTTTTTATAACTATTTATCTCTTTAAATAGGTCCGAGTTGATTATTACGAAACGTTGTCGGCAGCACATTTAAATATGCGCGGTTAACCAATCATATAATTGCATTTCGCATAATTCAAAAAGTCACGACATTTCGGTTGAGGGTCCCGAATCCATATGATAAGGCAAATTTTTTACCACTTATTTTTTTCGGTATTTTCAAGGCTGAAGATACCGGTTTTAGCTCATTATTGTCGGTTTCGACCCTATCATATCATATCTTTCTCAATTTGTCAGGAAAGTGACATTTTTTACTTATTTGCAATTCCTGGAAAATTTAACTTTTTCATTCTTGATAAATTGAGCTGATAAATTATACAATACGACGAAATTTGAAATTTTGAAGGGCCCTTAACTGCATATCTTGTTCAAAAAAAGTTTCCTTTATATAATTTTTTCAGAGTACAATTTGTTGATATAAATAGGCTGATTTGAATGTTAAGAGAAGTTGTCGGTGAATCATTTAAATCCAACCTTATGCAACCTAGAAAGCATCAAAATCATCAATCAACGCTAGATAATTGAGTTATTGAGAGCATCATGAGGCTGATATGACCGATTATACCTGTGCGTTGATCTCAACTTTGCTTGATTTGCGTGATAACCGTCAAAACATGCGTCATATAAACAGCACTGTAATTACCTTGACTTTGTAGACATTACCTCAAACTAAATTTGAGATCAATGCACAGGAAGTATCTTTGATAGTGATCATAAATTTGTGTGTAAAAGATTGTGGTGTGTTATGAGTGGAATCAGGATGAATAATATCATATGTACTGAGCTCACACAAACGTTCTGAACCCATCGTATTAAACTTCAGTATAATATATCGATGAAGGAGCCTCCTCGCACATATTAGCCACTTTTAGGCACATTTTCATTTAATTCGGTTTTTAAAAACGACTCATCCGATTGAGTTTTAAAATAGCCCAAACTCAGCAAAACTATTTTGAGAAAAAGACAAAAGGGTTTGAATCCGACCATTATTTCCAATTTTTAAACAAAAACTGATATCTAAACAATTTAAGTAATCTCAGAAAAAAATAAAAAAATACGCCGCATTATGTTAAAATTTTGGCTTAAAATGGCTCACTGTGAGCCGCTCACATGTCCTTTGTCTTAGGTTATATCAAAAATAGTGCTCTCCACCTCGTTTAAATTACATACGACGGTTTCAAAATATTTTTCGCTGGAATTGGATATATTTTCATGCTCGTTAGATCATGAAGATAAGTTTCGATAATTTAATATGTCAAATAAATTTACTAGATTTTTTCCTTATTTAACAGAAAAACTTATCATGGGAAGCACCTTAATTTATACGGTTTTACACTTGACATTAAAATGACACCTGAAATGCCGGCAGAAACATTTGCATATTTATTTCATCAAAACTAGAAAAAAAAATCAAATCTGGTTACAATCATCCAAAAGCTACATTTGTACTGTGATGCTTTGAGGCTTTTACTGTGAGGTTTTTATGTCACTTTTCAGCTAAAATTTTATATTATCCGGCATTTTGAAAACGACTCGTCCGATTAAGTTCCTAAATAAAATAAAATTTGTCCGAATCGGACCATGAAATTTCTAAATTATCAGTTTTTGTTGAATTATTGGAATCAATGGTCTGATTTCGACTATTTGTTAATTAATTTCTTCTTAATATTTGTGCTCAGTTTTAGCTACCTAAAAACTAAATCGGATAAGACGTTTCTTAAAGCCGAATTAAATTAAAGTATTGGCTAAAAAAGTGCCAATAAAGCCCCAGCAAGTGCCTTTATAGATATATCTAAAATCTCGGAAGGGTGGCCTTTTTTAGTAAATCAAGCCAAAATTTTCGCTTGATTTATTAAAAAAGGCCACTCTTCCGGGCTAAGTTATTATATCAATATGTTAATAATATTTTGATAAAAAATTAGCAATTGTTAGGAGTATTTATTGATTTTTTAACAGAAAAATTTATGTTTGTTTTGACATTCAAATTTTACAATTGATAGTTGGTCCAATAGAAAGACATTTTGCTCAAGGTTGTTCAAGTTAAACATATACATTAAAATGGTTTCAGGAATACCGCAACATCGGAAAAACGGAAGTCCTGATATTGCCCCTCAAAATAACAATCTAGCCGTTTAAGGAGGTGATCAACCCAAAAACTATTTTTTTGCAAAATATGATACAATCAAGTTGAGGTGAATGGATTTCAAAAAAGATATTAAAGTGAAATAATATGTTTTTAACGTATGTAATTTCATCAACCAATGAGGGCGTTCAATGATGTTCTGGGGTATTGATGAGGCTTTAAAAATCATGTGTCTGTGACTCAATTTTATTATCGTTTATTGTCTTTGATGTTTCGCCCCATAATTGAGCATTTGACTTAAAAATTATTTTTTTTGGCGGGTTTGTTCATTTTTTTCATTTAATAAAAAAAATGTATTTCGAAATAAGAATGCCCACGCTTTTTAAGCGAGCGCTTATTGGTCGAAAATTGCTCGGGTTTTTTTTCTTTTGTAAAATGACTTATATTTTAATAAATAATACCGTCTACTTTTAAACATCGATTGCATGCTATAATTTTTTTCATTGATAAAGAAATATACATGTAGGCATTTCTTGTGAGAATAATGTTGAATGTTCAAAACTATTTGACGACAGTTTTTGCGCAATTTATCAAGAATAAATAGAAAAATAAAATTTTTATCGAAACCACCTTATTTTATACAGCTGTTTTGCTATTGAGATTTTGATTTTCGGAGAGTAAATTTTCCTAAAAAAGATTATGGAATAGATCAGACTTTTGTGTCGTACACCACAAAATAAATTTTGTTGGACCAATCATAAACAAGTATGTACACGTGATGTACTAAATTTTAAATATTTTTTGAAACATTTTTAAATTTTAAGAAATAAAATTTGTTTAATTAACAATTTCGTCCAAAAATTCAATACTGGAATTTCGGCATGTGAACAACTTAGACCTTATTTTTGCCCATGAATTTTGAAAATCAAATCTAAAACTGAGCATTTTTGGTGGTTTGGTGCCTTCGCCGAATTTTGCAAACATTCTACCAAGAGTTAATTTTGATTGGATCAAAAACCCATATTTATGAATTTTAACATTAAGAGGTATAATATGATAAAAGCTGCGAGACATTATTTTGACAGGACGAATTAAATAGTTATGGTTAACTCCCTAAAGATGACTGTCCGCTAATACGACGTCAAAATTGGTTTTATAATTCTGCGACAGAATATCTCCTTATTTCAAAATTTTATATTTTTGAATGCTAATTCGAACCATCAGAAGATGAAGGTTTCTTGAATCGCCATTTTTTGTTGAGTTTTAAAAATGAGACTGTTCGGGAGAAAATTAGATAGAGGAAAGGAAACCGATTTAAAGATATAAAAAAATTAAAAATTTGTATAACAATTCTAGCCAAAATGTGTGCAATAATTGAATTTTCACCCTTGGAAACAAAGAAACAGATTGTTTAAAAGCACCCGAGTATTGTCGCCAATTCTACTTTAAACCATGACTAATCGTGTCAAACGGTTGAAAATAAATGTATTATTTCAAGTCGAGAACCATTAACCAAACAAATTTTCGTGATAACCGAAAATATATAAAACATTTTAAATGTTTTTAATTAACTTTTCTTGAACAAATATAAAATCATGAGTTAATTTTGAAATGCTGATTGTGATATATGTAGCATCCTGCCCACTCTTAGGGTGGCACCCTCTCAGCACCGTGACGAAGTTTTTAACTAGATCGAAAATTATCCCTACTGCGCATCTCTGTCCAAGCGTCCTACTTTGCGCAGTGGGGATCATTTTCGATATAAATATTAATTAGTGATCATGACTGTTACGCGACTATAGATCTCGAAATTAAATGGAATTTTTGATATGAAGGCTATTTTTAATGTTTTCTGAGAAAAATGACATATCCAATTTATAATTGTGATATGCAGAACAAGTCTTCTAGATATTTTAAGGACCAATCAGATGAGTTCGAAATTTAACCTACGCTCAGAGAACACGTTTGAAAAACTTTTTCGAAAACCTACTCCTCCGACTCACTCTATAATGTTTTTGATCTTTTGAAAATAACTTAATTACTTGTATGTTAACGTAAATTTTTGCTTTAATTTTGAAATTTGTCTCTAGCGGTAAAATTTAATTTTCCATGTACTGCGGTACACTAACAGTATTTAATAGAATGTTTCTCATGAAAGCCTGTTAAAAACACGTTTCAGTCGGTTTTTTTATAAATTTCACTCCTGGAATTTCTTAAAAGTATAATAAATTCCAATTTATAATAAAAAAGTATTATTTGTATCAAAATGTTACCGGTAAAATATCAAAAGTAAAAGTTAGCTTGAGAATACTGAAAATATTTGATTTCACGATAAAAGGTTGACTACGTGTATTTTAACTTACTTATACATTCAAAGCCTTGATATCGACAAAGAATTATCGGAAATCACTTTAACTAATTTTTTTGAGAATGAAACGTTTCGCTTAACAGAGCCAAGATTTATGACCAAGATGTCATCCGAACTGTGATTTCCAAAATATATTCGCCTTAGTGCCTAAGTAAAGCTGAAATCTGCATAAAAAAAATATCGTGCATAAAATGGTTTAAAAATTTTAAGGACTTTCACATTACAAAAATTTCACTTTGAAGCAAGTTTATTCGCACTATCAGCTGCCTAAAACTGTGTAAAACATACAAATACGTATGTGGTTCACCCTCAAGGGTGGATGAGAGGAATGATCTTTTTATACACCTTGAATCAAGGTCCTTGTTTCGTACCGCGCCGGTAAACCACAAAATTGAGTTTTAAAAGTCCGGCCTTCCTTTTACAAAGGCTTAAAACTGGTATTGGTAGAAAATTAAGTTATTTGAAAAGAACAAATTTTACATAAAATTCAGATTTTGCGATGCCAAATTTCACAAAGAATCTAAAATAACTCGTTTCATTTTTAATTTAAGGAGGTTTGCAACCTTAAATTTCATATGACGTTTTTGAAGTGTTTGACATACATTTGTATGTTTTAGGGTTAATTTTGTCAAAAATCAAGTACAAACAGCCGTTTTATATCATAAATAAATTGTGATTCAAATTTAGAATTCCAAAGTGTTTGAATTTGAAAAATGTACGACTTGTTCTCTTTTTCATATTTGAAAAACCATAATAATTCGAGAAAATCTATGAAACATAAAGGTTGCAATATTATTATTATAATATTTACCAATCCGAAGTTAATTTTAAAAAAAGGAACAAATTATTTCATATTTGTCATCAACAAAAAAATTTCATCGTAAGTTACGATTCGTAACACATCATTTTACAAAAATGTGAAATTCTTCTCTCAAGACCATCTGTTAGCTAAATTTATTAATATGAAATATTTTTGTTAAGATGGATTGAATAAATAATGGTTCTGAGCTGTTTTACATTTGACGTGATTTGGACTGCTTTGTAAATTCCAAAATCAAACATTTTCGTGCATTTTTAGAAATTACAATTATTTTTCTACAGTTATACCCAATTAAACAAATGGTCTGAGAGAAGATTTTTATGCAATTTTTGATGCATGCTTTGAAAAGGTAAAACTTCCGGTCTATGAGAACATGAAATTTAAAAAGTAATAATTCAAAAAAAATCTGGCCAAATTAACTCAAGTCTCGGCAAATCACTTTTTGTCTCGAGGCTATTTGGAACTCATGCAGAACAGGCCACGAAAATGGAAGGGAAAAAAAGAGAAAGGGAACCCCGGAGAAGGGAATGGAAATTCCGAGAAGTCAAGGGAAAGGGAAGAAAATTGAGAGGCTAGGGGAAGGAAAGAGGGATGGAAAAAGTCTGGGGAACGTTCCCTTTTCTTAGCCTGATCCAGAATGTTCTTGATTTGCCTTAGCCCTACTAATAGTAGGCTACTATGTTTGACTAAAAAAATAATATCTTATCCAAAAATAAATCCACTTCTGAAGAATTCCTAGATTGCAACAATCTCACAAAAAGCCATCGAAATGACACCTAAAAAAATAAACCTGATAGTTATAAACTGTTTATTATAACAATTTATTATTAACAAACCAATTTTCTTAAAGATGAAAAAATATAAAAACCATATCTGTAATAAAAAAGTATATGATATCAAATCACCTATGAAAAAAGGGAATAATTTTCAAAGCGGTTTCCAGTCTTTGGTTGGTATGGGAGTAGCAACAGTTCGATTAGTCGCCGCTGTATTAACTGTGTTGGGTGTTTGGATTCATCTCGACACTCTCAGGAAAGGATCTGTTCGACCCGAAAACTACAAATTTTTGTAAAACATTAATTTATTTAAGAATAATTTTCACGTTTGAAATTTTTTAAATTTTCTAGAATAACCAAATCGTTATTCCAGGAAATGTTATCAGCTCGCTCATTTTGTCTAGAATATCTGTAATTATCCCTACTGTGGATCTCTGTCCACGTCTACTTGTGACGCCTGACCAGCCATTCAGAGACAGCCATTTAGAGCGGCCAGCCATTCAGAGCGCCATTCAGAACGTCACTACCTACACAACATGTAGGCGTGGACAGAGATCCACAGTAGGGATAATTACAGAAAATGTTGTCAAATGTAGCCGAAAATTAAAAACCGAGATGATAACAGTTTTCAGAATTGTTTTTTTTCATTCTAGAAAAATTCAAAAAAACTGTTTTTATTTTATTTTCTCGTGTTTTTCTCAGATTGAGAAAATTGAAAATAAGGGGTGAGTAACGTTTCAAATACATTCGTACATAACTTTTTAAACTGGGGTGAAAATTTGCCAAAAAAGAAAAAACAATTTGAAAGAAGGAATTTCAAAAGTAAAAACGGGTATCAATTTTATTGGCCGTGATTTTTCTGTTCATTTCAAGTCTCATAATGTTTTTTTTATTTCTGAAATAACACCGAAAAATCACTTTTTTCGAAAAAAATTCACTACAAGATAAATAAAATCGATACCTATTTTTAAAATTCCTTATTTCAAAGTGTCTAAATATCATTATACAAAAACCTCGTATAATACGAGTCGTATTATCATTGATTTCGAGAATTTTTTCAAAGAGTTTCTCAAAATTTTTTGAAATTTGATCCGAATCCTTTATAGCTATCTCTCATCAAACCAAAAGACGTCTCATACTTTATATTCAAGTCGAGAAAACGCGCGAGCTCCAGAATGGCAGAATATAAATTATGGAAATAAAACAACCGAAGAATCTAGAATTAATCCTTTGGAAAAATATGCTTCAGAAATTAAGCAATTCGATACTTTAGTAACAGGAAGGTGAAAAATTTCTACTGGCCAATCAAACATTAATATTTCACAGTCAAATTTTCACTATGAAATTTCAAGAGTCAAAAAAGAATATCGTTTTTATTGGCTCGGAAGATTTTTTTTGGGCATTTATCCCCGAAAATATTTTAAATTTCATGTTCACAATGACCGGTCAATAAAAAAACAAATGTAATTTGCTATCGAGCATGCTCACTGTACATAATTCACTAATTGTTCATAATACGTTCATGAGAAAATTGACCTCGAAAATTGTTTTGGTTATATTTTCAAATGAATTCATTGATCTTGAAATTGGTCTTCAACTTAGACCGGGCATTGTAGTTGAACTTGAATCATTCAAAAAAAAATTAGAGCCAAAAATATCCTTGGTCTCAAAATAACAAGGAAAAAATCTTTACAATTCACCTAGTGAAATCAATAGCCAAATTGGTTGTCAATCGATACCTGATGTTGTCTAAGTGACTCTCTTTGGTATGATGATAAGCAAGGGGCTGATATTGGGAGCGCAAAAGTTCATTGGTGCATTATCACTAAGGCAATCACTAACAAAATTACTTAGACAACATTAGTTGGATTCGAACACGCGCTAATTAAGTTCGAAAAAGGCTACTCAATAACCATCTTTAATGAGCGGTCAAATTTTTCACCTAAAAATAAGATGTATTACCTACACAAATTTTCGCTGGTATGGATGATATCACAGTTGAACACCCTTATCACCAAACTGACCCAGATAGGTTCTTAATTCCTCTTTTATCGATGGGCCCAAACAATCAATTTGAAGGTTTTCTAGAATCTGTGTTTCTAGCAATAAAATTGAATAGGTAAGGTAAACTTTAATTTTCACTGGAGATCAACCAGGAAACAGTGTACCTTTTTCGACAAAGAAATTAGCTAAAAGACTGAGATTTTGATAATTAAAAAGCCACGAAGTCATTATTCTAAGCAGAGATAAATTTCCATTCATCCCGTACTAAAATAAACCTAGGAAGTCAGCATTTTTGACATTTTTTCCCACCGTGTCAACGTAGTCTGATTTTTTTTTAAACGAAGGTAAATATCGTTAAATGTGCACGACCACCAACTGATGAAATCACGTTCATGGGCTGGTTTCGCATCTTGAAGTTTAGAAAAGCGAGCGCGGGGCGATGTTTCCAAAGTTTTTGTCAGCCGCCATGATTCAAGGGCCAATTTCTGAATTATAATTAATTTTATATTTGAAATATGATATTTTTCGTCGATAAAATTTCTCAAATCTCATTTTCAAAATTAATTTTCATATGTAATTCTAGAACTTTATGTATCCCCCCATTCTTCAAGCATAAAACAGACGAGCTAAATCAATCTATTGCCGCTAAATTACGAATCGATAAAGAAGTCTTATCAAAATTTGTTTCAATTTGTACAGAAGAAGAAATACCAACCAAATGCCCTAAAGTATCTGCTCTTTGGATGGGATCGTCAAATATAGCTTGTGGGCTACCTCTTCAAAAACGATATAATGTCTTCATACAAATGACCAAGCTAGAACAATTTTATTCGGTGAGTTTTCATGATTAATACAGGGGCTGATATCGCCGGCCTAATATCACCGAACAAAACCAACGCAATTTCAGCACGATTTTTAGCTTAAATACTTCCAGTGCCAATATCGCCAAATGTGCCAATATTGCGGAATTTCCCAATATCAACAAATTTTTGGGACATTTTTATTACAAATTACTCTGTGCGCGTCATGAAGTTATGATAGCAAAACATTTTTATATTGACGTTTTTTAGTTTAAGTAAAAAATTAAAAATATCTACTTAATTTTCTCGTATTTCAATTTTAATTATTTTGTGATATAACCAGTCCTTTTTCGGATGAGACCAGGTCGTGACTACCTTTTTCATCCTACTCCTAACGTCGGAACCGTCTTTCGGAAAAATCATCAAAATTATTTTTCGATTAAAAAAGAATGAGGTATTTCACCAAAATTTAAAAATATAAATATTTCTGTATTTTGAAACTGTTTTATAACTAAAATTTATTTTATTTATTGAGATTCACTTTATTTTTGAAAATCGGGAATTTTTGGTAAAAACGGAGAAAAAACATGAATTTATTAGTTTCTCAGCGATTTTTCATCACGACTTTTTAAGACTTTCAATTCAAATATGTCATAGAATTCGCAATTTTTCTAAGCCGTTCATAAAATATTTCTTTTTCGTTATATTTTCTTTTCAAATCTGTCTCAGGGGGTCCCTATTCATCCGAATGATTATCTAAGCCAAAGCTTGTTGTAAAAGGTATAGGTTTTGTGTGGGTTTTCATCTTTTTTCGCGTAGGTTTAAGCAAAATAAAGGTGAAAATGGGTATGAAGATAAAAAATATGGTAGGGGATGCATCCTTTCACAAGCCTGATCCAAGCTTTCAGTGTTTAAAACTAATAATTCAGGCTTCGCAATGTCAACCTCTTTCCGGCATACCAACTTATCCCAAAATAATTGACGGAAAGTTTCAAATTCGCTCAACATCTCAAGCCGACCTTGAAGAGACTTTCAACGATAAAGACTCTGGATCCTGTGTAGTATGGTTTTTCCCATTTCATACGATTACAAATTTCCGGTCCGCAGTGATGAGTCATCTTTTGCACAAAAATGATGGTGGTGACCGGCAACTGGCGATGAATGTGGTCAAATATGTGCAGAGACCACAAGCTATTAGAGAGCTTGTTGCAAAGTTTTTGTTAGAAAAAGCTGGTAAAAGACCCATTATTGCTGTGCATTGGAGATATGACCAGCAAGATTGGCTTCTACATTGCGATAGGGTAAGTTAAATAAGTAAATCGTAATTCGTCGAAAACGAAAATTTTATTCTTCAAATCCAGCATAAATTAATTTAAAAAATTGTTTTGGCCATGATTTTCTGCACTAAATCTCATTTCTGAACCAAATTATTTTCTTCAAAAAATTCTAGTCTTATTTTGATATAACCAAAGTTTTTCTCGAGCGAGAATTTTACAAACTGTATCAAACCAGAAATTAAAGTGAATTTTTTTCAGGCAAGAAATCTCAGTATATAAGAATTATAGTATTATGAGTTCAAATTATACCATAAAGACATGCAAAAAAATTAAACATTGAAATATTTTAGCTACCCGATGGCCAAGCAGATAAATCTTGTCGAAACGTAGCCCAAATGTTGGACAACCCTGAATTAGCCGCAGATAACTTTCGGATATTTTTACGGGGTGTTAAAAATTCGCTTAAAACTGACCTTGCGGTTTATATAGCAGCGCCATTAGATGAAAAAATTATGTCCTCCAAATTGCTGTCAGCTATCAATGAAATCGGAGAAATGGCATTAAATGGAAACGGTAAATTTTAATTTAAATAGTTATAAAATTAAAAAAAATTAAGAATTATAAAATACACCGCTTTGCACCAGGACTAATAATATTAAAGTTTTTATGCCAATGTTTATGTCAAATTGCCGATTCTTCATCGCGCCCAAACTCACTCAAAACTAAGATTATTTTTAACGTAAATTTTTAATGAATTATTAATGTACCTTATATTTTCAGATTTGTTGCCTTACATTGCTGCTGCGGGCTATCCTGAAGAGGAAATTCACGATGTTTTATCCACATCAGAACAAGAATTATGTTATCAGGCCCATGTATTCTTATATTCACAAATTTCTACTTGGAGTTTCAATTTAGTATATCAACGCAGAGTCGACGGTCGAAGCTCAATTGGTAAGTTTCAACTTGGATTAGCAGTTTTTTATAATTTATTCAATTATTCCTTAGAACAGGGTTTTGCACAATTAGATAAAATCGAAAAGACCGATCCTTTTTTTCGAGTGGGCTACCGATCCGATCCAATTTTTCAAAAAACCGTTTTATTAGTCGGAAAAACATTATTTTTAGCCATTTTTTGGTCCAATTTATTTTTTTCAAATGTCTCCAAGACAGTCTCGACCAGGCTTGTAAAACCTATGGCTTTTGCGTGGGGTTTCCATCTCTTTTTTGCGTAGGTTAAAGCAAAAATGGGGACGGGGATAGAAAATCTGGTCGGGAATGCATCCCTTTAGAAGCCTGGTCTCGACCTTTACCACGTAACATAGGAATGAAGTTCAAAGATTAAATCGTTTTCTTCAGACCTAATTAATCTCAGCATAAGTTATGACGATTGCATAACTGTCGAAGTAATCATGACTGATAAATAAAACACGCGCGTTTTTTGAGCATCAAAACTAATGAACGGTTGTTCAAGTAACAATGTTATAGATAACTTTTTCCCAACCAAAGTGACTTTCTCTAATCAACAGGGGTCCAAACAGTCAACTTTTCGAACATGGTCCCAATTCGACCATTGGAAATGGTCCATTTCCCTTGTTATCAGTGACTTTCCAGATTGTTAAGTTTTTAATGATCTGATTCGGACCAATATTTTTGTTTGATTCTTCTCTATATATCTCCTGGTTTGCCGACCCCTGGTTTGCCGACCCCTGGTTTGGACACCCTATAGAGAATTAATTTGTTAGATGAATAGTGGACCATTATTAATGGTTTTTTTCCTCATGAATAGTTGCAATGATAATGAACAAGTCTTAAATTTGCTTTTCAGATAATTTTTACGTTTTTGGCGGCCAAGCTGTTGCTGCTGCTACTCATCAAGCTGTAGAATATTTTAGACGAAGTTGAAGACATTTTAGAATTTGAAAAAATAATAATCAAACAGTATATTTTGTATATTTTTACAGAAAAGGAAATGTGAAAATTTTCCCTAAATTAATAAAATGTATGCTATAACGTTAATTATTGTTGTCAGTTTATTATCGTTTGAATTCGAAAAAAAATCCGCCGTCGCACGATTTGTGCAACTCGAAGCTTGTGTTCGGTTTTCAAAATTCAAGGCAATACAGGTATACTTAGGGTTTCCACCATTAATTTGGACTTATAGAAATAAAACATGGGCTAGATTGTCCGAAACGTCTTGGGGGTGAATAATATATTGCAAAAAGGAAAAAAAAATTATGAAAAATTTTTTGGTAGTCACGTGATCAAAAATAGCGATTTTTCGTTTTTTTCGGTATTTAATTAATATATAAACAGATGCCAAATCGGTAGTTTTTGGGTCAACGTCCTATATGAATGAAATTAACACACATTTTGGGAAAAAAATAAAATAAAAATTTTTTAAATTGGCTGAAACGTTCGCAAAATTTTTTTTTAATTTTATTTCCAGCCAAATTTCACAAAAATACTTGGAAAAATTTTTAAATCCCAACTTCAAAATTTTTTTTCATAAATACTAGGTGATCCTACCTTAGTGATTACATTCATCATAACCAGAATCAATGTTCTTTCCCTCCAAAAAAAATCTCAACTTTGGGCGTCTTTGCCTGAGTTGAGAGCAGAGAAACCCCTTATTTTGGCGAAAAAATACGATTTTTCGAAATAAATTATCATTTTTGCAAAAATATCGATTTTTATAAAAAAATATTCATATGATAAGACGCGCTATAAAATTCTTCGGTTTTTCGTACAGGTCAATATTTAATTCTAACAAATCGATTTCGACCGATTTGCGGTCGAATGGTGGAAACCCTAGGTATACTGTATGATTCAAATAGTTTGAAACGCTAAAAACGCGCTGATCGGATTGGGTTAGTCTGCGTGGGCGTTTAATCGATATCGTGGTGAAACGCTAAAAGTTCTCGCTCACTTTTGGCGCGTCACATCGATATCGATTGTTTAATTCAACTATTTTGAATAATTTTTATAAAGTTTTATTCCCTCAAAAAATCATAAAAGCATATTTGAATCATATAAAGTACGGACCGTACTGTATGGTCCTTAATGCATTATTCAGTTCTGAAATATTTGACCTTCGGCATTTTTAAATATCACCATGCAGAAACGCTTTCCGTGATGCATAAATTACGTCGCAAGAAAATCATCCAGCCTTATTCTCCAATGAGCATCAAATACAGGCACTTGGTTCCAGGGATCGACGTTTCAAAAATTGAAACTGGATCGTATCGTATCAGGGGGAGGGGATGAAATTGAAACTGAATCGTATCGTTTCTAGAGAGGTAAAATAAAAATGAGATCGTATCGTATCGCAAAAACCCGATACGATCCGCAAATTATGATAGGATTCAATTATGCCGATCCCTGCTTGATTCTTTTTTAGTATTCGGTGGTGATTTGTGACTGTAAATCATACAGTATTTCTCATGTTCAAACCAATGAGAATTTACATTCCAAATTATCACACTCCTAGCTTGGCTTAATTTTTGAGCTGTCTAGTTTTACATTATTCAAAACATGGAATATTTTGCAGCAAAATCCTTAATCTTCCTAAAATCTCGAACGCACGCTGTAACTACGCTGTACGTTAATATCCTACCTTGTACTGAGGCCTCAGAAATCTAAAAAAAGCATTTTATAAAAAAAATTCAACCCTTTATCAAAAAATGGGTCGTTGGCAGACTCATTTTCCAGTTGTTTACAATTTGAGCTTGTTATCTATTTGACTTAAAATGCTGATGAGCTCATTATGTCCATGCTTTTGAAAGACACTTATTATTTCCTAGGCTAGTATTGCAAATAAAGTATTTTGGAGAGGCTTTACGTATTGAAATTCAAAAAATTGTGCACATTTCAATAAGAAAAATTAAATAAAAAGTATTTCTGTTCGAAAAATTACTGTGCATCCGAAACAAATCAAGCTGCATCGGTGAAAAGGCAAAAAAAAATGGAAGCCATGGATCTGGCTTTTATTTAAAATAATTCATAAGCATATCTGAGAAGACATCCTAATGGATATCCTGTCTCACATATTCAAGTTTGCCTTTGACCAACTAGGGCGTTGAAAATAAGGGTCAAGCGCGAACCTGGATCTGAAAATTTCCTATTAACCCATGTACTCAGATCTTCAAAAAAGTGAAAAAATAAAATTTTCAATAAATCATATGATCATGGGTCAGGACACGTTAACGCAAATATAATAAATTCATTTGAAAGCTCTGACAATTGTGTATCAGACCAATTATGAAAAATATAATTTTTCTTATTTCAAGGTCAATTTTTTCATCAGAGACCATTGAAAAATATTTTTTTTGGCGTGAAACCATCATTTAAAAAAAACTGGGAGGATATTAGTTTCTCATATCTTTATAAAATGGGTACTTTTACTTTTCGACTAAGTCACCACATATTTTTTATATGCTCTTTGAAAAACCATATGACATGGTTTAGTCATTTTTGGTCAGAAATAATTAGAAATATTTTGAAAATTTTTCTCATTTCTTGTTCAAAAATTTTCAAACTAATTTTTTTGAATCATTAGCTGAAAATATTGGAAATGGCTGCTTGCACTATATTTAAATATGCTTTCGTTTTGTTTCTTCGCTTTTGTTAATACTCTGAATCATACTTTTTCAAACGAAACTACGGATCGGCAGAAATACTCCAAGGCTCTCATTACCCAGAATTAAAAAAAATTTTTCACACTCAAACTTGCCGAATTGATAAGCCGTCCCATCCACCGTTTTCAATTTATTTTATTTAACTCATACAGAAAAATATTTTTTCCGATGTGGTAAAATTTCGGTTTTTTCCGCCTTTTTCCACAAATTTAAATTTTCGATTTTGACGTAGAAATCGTATAACATAAAATTTAATAAATCCGAGTCGGTGGTCGAAAGCGTATTAGGGTTCTAAGTAACAAATACAAAATAATAAATTTTACTGTTATTTAGAAACCATGGAACAAAACCCGCGTTTTTTTGAGTGTTTTTCCAAAAGACGATTTATAAAGTAAGAATAATCAATCTGAAGAAATTCAGATTTAACAAAGTAAGCTGAAAAGTGGCAACTTGTGTTCGAAAAAGTTGATATCCGAAAATTTTGAAGTTGCAAAAAGTTTCTCATCAAGTCAAAAAAAATTGAAAAAAGGCAAATCTGTCAAAATGCACTGAGGCCCTCACTTTGAATAATCGGATTTTTTTCAGATCGATTTTTTTTACTTTATAAATCGTCTTTTGAAAAAACACTCAAAAAACGTGCGTTTGCTTCCAAAGGTGTCTAAATAACATTAAAATTTCTTTTTTATAAATTGAAACTTTTTAAAATCGGTCCCGACCACCAGCGAAAATTTATATAATTTAATTTTATATGATATTTACGTCAAAATCGAACATATAAATTTTTGAAAAAAAGCGGAAAACCGACATTTTAGCACATCGAAAAAAATATTAATTGTCATGACTTTAATTTATTATATTTTACGTGGTAGATGGGTCGGCTTACCAATTTGGCAAGTTTCGGTGTGATAAAATTTTTTTAATTCTGGATAAAAAAGGGCTTTGAGGGATTAATGCCAAACCGTAGTTCCATTGCTAAAATTATGATTCAGAGTCTTAACAAGAGCGAAGAAACAAAACGAAGACATATTAAAATAAAGTGAAAGTAGTCATAACCTAAATTTTCAGCTAAGGATTCCATAAAAATAAGTTTGAAAAATTTTGAACAAGAAAAAAGGAAAATTTTCAATATATTTCCAAATAGTTTCGACCGAAAATCCCAAAAAAAGGTCATATGATTTTTCAAATAGCATATAAAAATCTGTGGTCACCTACGCGAAAAGTTAAAGTGGCTATTTTGAAAAAAAATTTCGTTGATTTAATACAAATCCTTTAAAAAAAATTTGAAGGAAAAATAAGGCATTTTTTCATAATGTTCGGAAGTCTTTTCTAAAATTTCTCATAATTTGTCGAATTTGAAAAGTTTAATTCGAACACCAAATTTTCTTAAAAAGCAGGAATTTGAAAATTCTGTAGTTACAAAAGTTGCCGGGAGTATTTAACATTACGTTGTGGTATATTAAGATTAAATTATAAACTCAGTAAAAATTTTTTCATCAAGAGCCCATATCCGTATCTGTCAAAATGCACCGACCCCCTTAGCATCAAAAGAAAGAGCATAGAGTCTATGCTGCATAGTGAAAAAACCAAGTTATGCAAATAACAAGTTAATTGGATGATACAGCTATAAAATACGTTTTTTTTAAATTTCGAAGTGGTAATTTATCACCAAAATGAGTATGAGGGTTAAGGGGAAAATAATAATTTTCAAATAAAAAGGTTAGGGAGTATTGTTCCCGCATTTTATGCTATTTTTATAATATCTCAAAGTTCATTTTCACCTGAGACGCAATGATATCGATTGAAATTAATGTGTTTTAACTGTGATTCGAAAAAAGATCAGTCAGTGTACGATATTATTACAATATATGAACTGATATCCTGTTCAAACCCCTTTGAATCAAAAACGATTTTGTTTAATAATACAATACAAAATCTTTTTTGATTCAAAGGGGTTGGAACAGGATATCATGCCTGTTCAAAACCTATCCTCCCTGAAAAAACATGGTGAGAATGTACTGGACTGGGAAATAAGCGTATTTTGGCCAACAGGTGGCCTGTACACTCACCCGTCGCTTCAAATCTTTATCCCACACCACACTAAAATCTCTCCAATTTTTGTGTTTTTCACTCTGAATAGGATATCTTAAATGGGGATCCCTGACAGGGATTCCCTGTGCCTTTACTTTCGCGTTCGTGTTTAAACTTGTTTTCAAAACTCTTATTGGTCAAACTAGTGTTATCCGGTGCTTTCATTTTTTGGACGCGAATGCAGAGGCATAGGAATCACAATTTATATACCTCATGATTAAATAACAAGGCGAATAAACTCGAAAAACACAATTTGAATATGTTGAATTTATTTATAATTTGAAACAGTTTCAGCGCTCAATTTCATTCTCCATGAGATCTGGATCGCTTAATTCTTGAGTCGCATCAGCAAAAACCATTTTGGGTACTGGTAAACCATTGAATTCACTTATGGAGCCCAATGATGGCTCTAATTGTGTCAGCATTGATTTGACAGTAACATTTCCTGATTTTGAGATTATTTTTCTTTACTTTCGTCGATAATGTTTTATATCGATAATGTTTTATATCGATAATGTTTTATATCGATAATGTGTATAATCATAAGCTTTTCTAAAGTAAAAAGGCTGGTCCGATCGGATCGTTTTTTCCGAAAAACGTCCGATCTAATCGGATCGAAAACTTTTTGCGCACCGTGAAGCTCAAAATGCAAAACTAAAGGCTTTTAAGATCATTCTTTGATTCGATCAGGAAAATTTTCAGGCGCCAAATTTCAAATCCAATCAGTATAATCTGATGGGATGCAGTGTAGACTCTACACCTTTTACATTTCGGCTTCGAGAAACAATTCATCTGATTGAGTTATTTCATGATAGAGACCACTTTTTTCAGAAAATATCAACAAAAAAATTGGTCGGAATCTATGTACATGTGTATGGAAATTTTTTGGCTCAAAACTTATAATAAATCTCATAGGTTTTTTGGGTGGAAATAATTCGATTCTGACCAACTTTTTTTGTTGAATTTTTGGAAATATGAGTGATTATTTTATCCATCAATCGACTAAGTCGTTTCCAAAAGCTTAAATGTAACGGACGTGGACAGTGTTCACTGGACACCCTATTAACTACTGAGACACACTATTATTAAAGAAATATATAATCAGTTTTTATAATTGTAATCTATTCCTATGCTATCTGAAGATTGAGCTTTTTCATCATTCATGTCAGCCTGAGGACTCGCTGGCTGCGGATCGTTATTAAACACAGGCATTATGGTATTATTAACAATTTGTACACTTGTACTTTTTTGGGGTAACAAAATGTTACTAACATTTTAAACGGAAATAAACCGGAAAAAAAAAGAAAAAAATTTGGAAGCCCTCAAGAACAATAATGCAAACTCACCCATTGGACGATTTAAAATAAGAAATTTCGAAAATTAAAAATGGTTAACCATGGTAAACCTGTTTTATTTTATCGTAGAATTTTATTTTGGTTTTAATATAAAAAAAGGATTAGAAGAAAAAAAGGATGAGAAGATGCAAAAAGTGACCTTTTAGTCATTAGGTTCTCATGGTGAGTTAAAATAGCGGTATCAAAAATAAAACAAACTGAATCAAAAGCCAAGGTTTTTTTCTGTAACGTTATCGGATGTACCGGCTAGTCAAAATTCACCGGTTAAGTATAGCTCCCGGTATCGAAAGTGATATTTCAATGATTTAGTCACAAATCAAATTTTCAACCGTATTTCATAACATATTAAAAACTTTTTAAATTCCTGATACCTTCTTGTAGTAAAAAACTTTAAATAGATTTCAATCATAAAACTTTTTGATCCTGGGTAAATTTTTTAATTTATATTTGTTATGCTAGATTTTAAATTTTCTGAAACATCCAATAATTTTCGGAAAAATCCAGGCGGTTATGGTGCTCAAAAATGATGTACAATGAAAAATCCGCGTATTAGTTTCTGAGGTCAAGTTAACAAACTTCGTAATTATTTTTAATTTTTCGGCAAAAATCATCAAAAGGTACTACCCTCTCCTTTTTGGTTGCGTTATTTGACTTGTTTCTTTGTTTTGTGCTGTTTTCAAAGCAATTTCTGCTTCGGCAATTATGCCTTCCCATTTTCCCATGTTATCGGTAGCGCAAAAATTCCAAGTTTCATCGAATTTATCAACGTGTTTCATCACATCAGGCAAACTGAGAATATATTATATTTAAAAATGTTTATTACTTGACTAGTTTCAGTTTTGCACCATTTTTCAAAAGAAAGTATTTTACAGATAAAACTAAGTATACTTGAAACCCAGTAAATCTAGAGTGTATATCATATTTATATACGAGTGGGGAATATATCATTTTTAACTTGTCGAAACCTTTGTATCTACCCCTGATCCCAAAGTCTTGTTAATAAAGCAACATTATATCGTTAAAAAATACCTTGAAATCCGTGATCTCAAAACTTATTCGTTTTTAATCATCGCAAGTTGTGATTCACAACAAAAAAAAATTGAGGGTTTTTAAAAGTCATTTCTCAATTAAAAACTTATTCAAAGTATGAGATCTAGCGAGGAACTCAAAAATATCAATACTGTTAGTATCGTCTATAAAGTCAACTGAGATCAGCTGAGCCACGCCAATATAAATAGTTTAGGTTTTGGACATATTGCCCTTATATAAGGCTCTCTTTACAAAGACACACACCAAAGTAAAAACTTTTGAAAAGTACCAAAAGTACTGGTGATTTTTCGATAATGTATTTAATTTATTGATAATATCTCTTTATAAAAAAATAAATAAAAGAAATTATAAATATTGCCAAAAATTTTCAAAATGATATTTTCGCCACCAGGAATTTATTCCTTAAAAAAATTGTGCTGTACATACTTTATTAACTGAAATATTTACCTCACCACCACTGTATTTGGTCGAAGACTGCCTCGCTTGAAAACATTAGTATTGCAGGCCAATAGCCCATTTGCTAGCATTTTTGGTTTTGGGTCTATCTTCTGTTGGGATTGCATCGGCGGTAAGAATACTTCAGCCATTACTCGCATTGTTTCTGAAAACATTTTTACTGAATTTTAAGAATTGTCTGGCAATGTATATGTAAACTGATTGTCTCAAAACCAATACAAATCTGGCAATGTGTTGACAAAGAATTTATTTTTTCAATGAATAATAATATACCGTTAATTTTTTCTACCAAATAACAGAAATCGAAACCAAAAAATAAATCTACTTATACAGTGTCACATTTTTGCTTCCGTTTTTTTCATTTTGGATAATTCAGATTGGCCACAAGAAATAGAGCCTCGCAGTGATTGGCTCGCGGCTAGATACTCAAAATTTAACACAAAATATATTGAATTTTTACTGTCCAGCCGTCAAGATAAAAAATGTGGCAACTTAGAAAAAAACACGAGCTGTAAATTACAATACAAATCATTGGGAGGTTGCCTTGTGGAGGTTGGCCCGTTTGATTTTGCCCCAGTTGATACAATACTCCACGCCCTCACGAGATTAGCCTAGGCCCTTTATGCTCGGCACTTCATGTATTTCTTATATCCCTTATCCAACGGAAGTCCATGGTGAAAACGTTTCTGACCTCAGGGCTGGAATTCGAATTCCAGTGGACCAATCCAATCGCACAACTCGTATCGTTATATAGAGCAGGACAAGATACAACACAGGCGAAGAGACAACACCACTATGACTCATTGTGTAAGGAATACTCATGGGCTATGAGTATTCCTTACACAATCACTAATCAGAATCAGTTGGGTCCACTGGGATTCGAACTCCAGCCCTGTATTTACTGATTATTAAAAAGTTATGTTCTAGATTTGACTTTCAAATTTTTGTACGAGATATTCTTTATTATGAAAATGGTTGAAAATAAATTAACAGTCATTATTCATAATCAGTTGTACAGTACTGATTTAGTACGTCATAATAGTTTAATAACATAAACAAAAACGTAGTCAACAAATATGATTGACTAAAATTGAAATCATTGAAGTTTTTAGCTCTAAAAAGCGACCTTATTTTCTCGGTATGCTATCATCTTTTTTTCTTGGGAAATATTCTTGTTTCTGTTTTTAAATATCAATAAAAAAGTAAATAAAAAAGGCTTGGATTGACAAGTAACCAAAAGAAGGGAAGTCGGGTTTAGTTGCGAGCGTTATCCCTTATATAAATTTGCAGCCATTATACTTTGCTCAAGTTGGGATGTCAGAATGTCAATACTTTCCGACAAAAGTTTTTCATTTTTGTCCCGAATCGGGATAGTCCGAAAGTGCGCAATTTTCAGGAATTTGGGACAATCGAGGCTTCCGAGCAGCCGCATCACCCAGTTTTACATCTTACATACCGACATGTACATTTTAGTATGATAAATTTAAGTTAATGTGAATAACCGTTAATACGGAAACTTAAGGGGGTCGGTGCAATTTTGGCAAGATACGGATAGGGCTCTTGATGAAAACTTTTCACTGGTTTATATATTATTTTTCTCAATTATAACACCAAAGTAATGTTTCATAATCCAGGCAATTTTGTAACTAAAAATTTTCGTTATTGCTTTTCAAGAAAATTTGACCTCGATTAAACTTTTCATTCCACAAATTATGAAGAATTTTTGAAAAAAGTTCCAAGCATTATAAAAAAAAATGCCTTATTTTTCATCAAATTTTTTTTACAGATTTGTTTCGAATCAACGAAAAAAAACTCTTCAAAATGGTCACTTTAACTTTTCGCGTACTTGACCACATATTTTATAATGATATTTGAAAATCATACACATTTTTTGGATTTTCGTCGAAACTATTTGGAAATATTTTGAAAATTTTCCTCATTTATTGTTCAAAACTTTCAAACTATTTTTATGAAATCCTTAGCTGAAAATATTCGGAATGGCTACTTTAACTTTTAATCAAATATGTCTCGTTAAGTTTCTTCGCTCTTGTTTATACTCTGAATCATACTTTTTGAATAAAAACGGTTTGCGCGAAATGTACTTTAGCCCCTCTTAAATCAAAATTTAAAAAAAAATTTATTTCACCAGAGACTTGCCTAATTGGTAAGCCGAACTCGTTCACACAGGCAAAAATTTAATAAATTTAACTCATGAAAATAAATATTTTTTCCGATGTGCTAAAATTTCTTTTTTTTTTCGTCTTTTTTAGGAAATTTTAATTTTCGATTTGACGTAGAAATCATATGAAATTAAATTATATAAATTTTCGATGGTGATCGAA
>SCLH01000992.1:127496-172367 GCA_004367855.1 Oikopleura vanhoeffeni | reverse complement strand
AGTGACAGCTAAATAAGATCAAGAATGTATGTAACTGTTTCGTCACACATGATTGAACTACTAATTCTGGTGTCGTACTGCTTTCACTTAGACAGAATATAGGCTCCCCTGGTTAAAGAAGCCACTCCTTGCGTGAGATTTATGATTTTGAAATTTCAAACAACAGAGGTACTCTTAAACAAGCTTATATAGGAAAAAAGTTCTGTAAATGATTATTAACATGGGAGTGAATCATCTTTCACTCAAAAATCTGTCGATTCAAAGAGTAGGATAAATAACGGATAAATAGTAATGAATAAGGGCTTTGTTGATGAGAGGGACAGTGACTATAGATTGCGACCTGAATTATATTCAATACTCGGGACTGTAACAAGAACCTAGGGGTGGTGAATCATACGAATTGGTCCGGTAGGAATTTAATAGTTTGATATATATCTCAGGTCTGGTATCACCTGATAGTAGTGTAAATCGAGCAAAATGCGCGAAAATGAAAATTGAACAATCATATAAAAGTATGAATTAACTAGTCAATAAATTGAGAGATCTTAATATAATCCAATAAAATTCCTGAATGCATTACGTGTCTGTGCTTTGGGGAGGCAGGTTAATTTTCACAGACTTATGGTGTCTCTAAGATGTTGTCAACATAAACAATTAAATGGAAGTATAATTATAATTTTAATTTGATTTATAGTTTTTTTCTATGATATAATTGCTGTGGACAAATATCAGGTCCAAACAAAACCTCTTATATCGGATCACCAATTAGCATATCATACCGAATAGAAAATCATGTTTTGGGGTTGATCATTGATAATGTCTAATATTCTGAATAATATATATTTATCAACAATAATAATCAAATTTGGGGAGGTATACCAGTTTTCAAAGCTATCTTTAAGAGATCAAGACAATCATTCATGAACACATAATCCATAATTACAATGGGGACACAATCCAAACTAAGCGGGCGAAGACTAATAAAAAAAAGCAGTACGACCCGTTTTTGTATTTATGTAGGTCATAAAAAAAGTTTGTTATCAACACAGCTTAGGTGAAGAGGCTTAGATATTATTCTAGAACTCTTAGAAAAACCGAAAATAGTTTTGGTCGGTGATGTTAGTGATTTTGGAATTCAGAGGCTTCTACGGTTAGAAAATTCAGACTAGACATTTTGAAACGTACATTAAGAAAGATCTATATTTGATCTCACTACTCCATTTGACACTCTCACCAATCATCTGATTGTACCCGCGGTTAAAGACGAGTCCCTCAGGTTTTTCAAAGAACGAATCCAAGAGCTTATATCAGAAAACTTTGAAATTTGGTAAGAATCTAGAATTTGTCTGAATTTGAGGTGAATCGTTCTGTTTTTTTCGATTTTCACCTCAGGAGTCAGGAATTTGGCTGAATGTGCCGACAAAGGGTGTGTTTTGGACGTTTTGATAAAAGGTTTTTTTCTGTGAAATACCAAAAACGTCATTTTCGGAATTGTAACAAGCCCTGGGGTGATGAACATCAAATCGGTCGTACTTTTTTTAATTTCGCCCTGATTGGCTTTAAATTGACAAAAATTGCGGCGAAAATGATATTTTGAAAAAAAGTGATAATTAGAAAATTTAAATGTACCAAAGATTCCTTGGGTATGATTTGCTGGAACGATATAAGCAACTATTGCTGATTTTGTCCACAGCGGATTCTAGAAAAATATAAAGTTTTTCATTAAAATTATGATTTGATCTCTAGCACTGTGTGTGTTGAAAATCAGACCATAGTTGCTTATATCGTTTCCAGCAAATCATACGAAGGATCTTTTGGGACATTTAAATTATCTAATTATCATTTTATTTCAAAATTGTCATTTTCGCGCACTTTTTTTGTCGATTACACCTAATCAGGGCGAATTCAAAAAATACGACCATTCGATGTCACCACCCTAGGCTTGTTACATTCCGAAAATGACGTTTCTGCATTTCCACAGACAAAGCTTCTTTAAAACCGTTTCACTAATGAACAATTTTGCTAGATTCTCACCAAATCTCAAAACTTTCCGATAAAGCTCTAGGATCCTTGTTCTATTTGAAAAAGCTGAGGACTCGCTTTTAACCGCGTTAACGAGATGGTTGCGAGAGTTGTACTAAACTGTTAAATGGAATCGTGAGATCAAAAATAATCTTTCTAAGTGTTTGTATCAAAAATGTCCAGTCTGCATTTGTCTAACCGTACGAAGCCTCTGAAATCCCAAAAATCACGTACACCACCCCTTAATACAACAAATTGTTTTGTAGCTAGCAGAAGCAAATTGAAAAAAATAGATAATTTCTGTGAGAAAACACCTGGAGAAAAACGTTTTGGATCCATTTCGGTCTTTATTTCCGCGTTTAATAAGCTAGGTAAAAAATAATTATATTATTTTGTTTAGCTATCTGTTAAAAACATTTGTATTATGTTACACGTTTAAAAATAGAATTGAGAAGACCATCATTTCGCGACGACGAAACCCCTTTAAGTATCCGTGAGGCGAATAATGAGTTTAACAAGAAATTTTAGAATGGAATAAGATTTACTGTAAGTATAAATTGAAATAACAGAACATGTTTTAGCTGTTTTTTTCAGATTTAAAGTTATTCATCAAAATCGCCGGGGTTTGACGTGGATTGAAATCCATCTGTTGGTCATATGCGCCTCTAGTGGTACCCATTCGAGCGATGACGGTTTGTTGATCAAGACGATGACTTTGCCCGCCATATGCTAACGCCACATTCCGGACATCTCGCTAAGAAAAACAAATGTTTTGTGTAAAAGAAGAGGTCGAAGTTTTGTCTTTCGTGAAAATAGTATTATTGATAACCGTTAAGGGTTAAGGAAGTTAAGGGGTGCCATAAGTCTGCAGATGGTACATTTTTCAGAGCGATAAATGAAAGAAAAAAAATGTGGAAATTAATTTTTTACTTCATAAAAGTGTCCATTCTTGCAAAAGTTTATATTTTTAATTTCTTAACATAATGATATCTGTGAAACTGCTAAAAAACACTTTCATTGAACTCCATTTTCAATTAACCGCAGTTCGGTTACCGAACCATACAGCATGAGTCTTTCGATTCTCCCCTTTTTGAGAAAACAACTTTTTTTGAGATAAAATTGACCTTCAAATTGCGTTTTTGGTATTAAAAAATGTTCTTACTATCTAAAGAAATGCGCCTCTTACACCCACAATTTTATTTTGGAATTTTTGACCAGCATAAATTTTCAAATATTTAGTGCCAAATGGCACTTAACGAGTGTACAGCGAGTGTTAAAAATTTCACCGATAGTTTTAGAAATGAAATCGCGCGACCAACTCATTAGTTGACATACGGAATTTAATAGATACATAACAATTAAATAATTAATTCTAATATTTTTAATTGATAATTCGAAAAACACAAATTAAAATTTTGGACATGATTTGCGGAAAATGTTCATAATATTCCCATAAAATTCGACAGAAGATGAAAAATACAGATTTTATGATTTTTCAAACGGCTGTCAGAAAATATGTAGGCGTTTTTGAAAAAGTTAAAGTAGCCAGTTTTTCGTTTTTGTCACAATTGAAATATAAAAAAAAGAAAAATTTTGGCCGAAAATACGGAAAATTTTCATATTTCTTTGTTTTTTTTCAAATTTTACGATTTCAAAATGAAAACTCGAATCAAATCTTTCCTAAAATGAATAAAATATTTATGAAGCTGAAACATATTTATATCGGTATATGTATTTTTTTGCGGGCCGGAAGTCGGCGTCGGAAGGTGGCGTTCGGGGTCGAAATTTCCGACCCGGTAAAATCGATCCTCGATCCATAGTATGAATCTCAATGGAGAGACAGACTTAAAGAAAGAAGTTTAAAGACCAAATTCAAGTCTCATGATGTTTCCAAGTAATACAAGAATTTTTTTAAACTTGAAAACAAAATCATTCTCGCGATAATTTTCCTAATTTCTTCAAACCTCCAAGTTAAGTTTTTACAGATAAAGTCTCCAAACCACATGCTTGAAGTTTTAAATTTGCTAACTTTTTGACAAAAAAGATATAATATAATTTCTTCGGAATTTGATTCTTAAATTAAATTCTAAATGTCTTAAAAATATCTGACCAGAAATTTGAATGATAAAAATGTTCTTATGATCTGAAAACTGCCACAAATGTCACAAAGGCTTCTCTGAATTTTCAAAGTGCCACAGATGTCACAAAGCTTCCCTAAATTTAAAAGTGCACAGATGTCACAAAAGCTTCCGTAACCAAAATCATGTCTCTTCAAAGATTTACGTTTCAAACCAGAATTAACCTTGCCATGGATGTCACAAAGCGTTCTTTAATCAAATACGGACTTATTATTTCGTAAGTTATAATGATCAGTCTGCAGGGTTTATGGCACCCCCTTAAACTGATTCGATCCGAAAAACGCTCATATTTACTAAGTAGATTCTGAACACCTAAAACTTGAGCTACCTACAAAATTGACGCGATCTTTCGATTAAAACGCAGACAAAACGAACATTTAGAAAATTATAATTGTTGTAAAACATTTCGAAAACTGTTCAGAAATCTTCTGGATTCCTCACATACAATTTGTAAAAAACACGATTTAAAATTTTTGAAAACTTAATAACATAAAAGACTCACTTTTCTTATCCTGGAGTCGGATATAGCTAGTTTAGTGAGTCTTTTGTAGTTATTCTTAATAAAAAAGGGTGGGATTAAGTCCCGTTTGGAAGAAAAGATTTTAGGTAAATTAGAAATGAAATGTTTATTGTTTTATGTGGTGCTGTCCTTAAGGATTGAATTTGTAATTAATCTTTGAATATTTTTGAGGAATGGGGCTTGATGTGGTGGGTGAGTTAAAAAATAAGTAACCCTGATCCGAGTTAATAAATTAATAGCCTAATTCGGGGAGCGCAAAAAATAAACCCAGCTGAGTACTGAGTTTTATGTCTGGTTGTTATGCCAGACATTTCCCGAATGCTCGAGCTTCGCTCTTAATTTATAATAATAACTCGGATTCTAGAGAAGTTAGTAATTTTTGTTATGAAAACTGAATAACTCGACTTTGTCTTGTTATTCTCTTTTCATAACATAAAAGACTCACTTTTCTTATCCTGGGAGTCGGATCTGCTGTTTTAGGTCTTTTGTTTAATATGCTATAGACGACACCTGAGGACTAATGTTGGTGTCGTTAACTGTAATAAGTACTCCAATCATAAGCCCCCAACATTAGTCAAAGTGATTGGCGTTGTTTTTTAATTGTGTTTATTTACAAGGAAATGGGTTTAGCTTTTTAATTTTTCAATCCTAGGTCTCAGAAAAACAATTTTTTGATTATTGCTGCAGTGGAATGTCAGTTAACATTTTAATATATTGTTGTTGCAGAGAAATTATTACTGAGGTCATCGTAATCCTTTTTATCCGTTAAGGAATGAAATGTTGCATCGTTATTATTTATTTCTGTGGCATATAACCACCACAATGGTGTTATATTTGTAGCAAATGAATCTGAATGTATCCATTTTAATTTTCGTGTTGTTGGTCTGGCTTTAAATAATCCATCTTCTTGATTTGCCCAGAGCCTAATATTATTATTTGCATTTATTGCTAAAGCGAAAAATTTTTCTTGTCCTAGGTCTGGTTTTATATTTGTAAGGTTGTATTCAAATGCGTTATTTCTGTTTTCTATAATATGTAAAAAAGATGTTTTCGCATCTAGGAATTTGTACCAGATTAGTTGCCATGAGTGTTTGATTGCTTTCACACATGCTAATGTTGTTTCCGAAATATAGGTATCGTCATTAATTGGGCTCTGTAAAAATTAAAGGTAGATGCCGTGATAACGTCTCCTTTTAATAATTCATAATCTAGTATTTCCTTGTGCCAATTTATAACTTTAGTACGTGCCATTAACCAGGCATCGGCAAATTTACCGTCCGTTTCCTTAAGGTATTTTACGAAGTTTTCATCTTCGATGACCTCAATAATTACAGACAATTCTTTAACAGCGTAGTACTGTCTCGTGAAAATTTCTGATTTCGCATTTCGTTCCATCATGCAGATCTTTCCAAAAGGATATTTTAATTGGTCGTGGAAATTTTCGATCTCATCCCTGAGTGTTGCTCTTTTTTTCTCTTCTGAAATTTCGCTAATTGTAGCGGTTTTTCGTTGGAATGCTCGCATAATTAGATGAGCGATCGGGTCTTGTAGGGGTGCTATAAATGCGTTTGCCCCAGGTATATTGATGATGGATATCAATTTTTCTAAAATTATAAAATTGTTAATTTTTGGCTAAAATCATGGTTAATAATGTTTGTACAGAATGTTTGGAAATTAATAATATCTTGTGGGTCATATAGGCACCATAATTTGATGTATCAATTAGGTCTACAATAATAGTACAATTTGATTTTAGAAGTTGAAAAAGTTGGATAATGTTCACTCAGATATTATTGAATGAAACTCCCCCGGTATTTGGTTGTACAGATTTCTATCCTATAGGATTTGATTATGTTTGGAATGATAAGGATTTAAATTTTGAGTATTATATTTTTATTATAATGCAATCCAAATTAGTATTCTAATTTTAGGGGTTTTGGATGTTCTACGAAAAGTTGTATTATATCTAGGGGCATTATTATTCTTTGCAAATCTAGTGTCCTTATAGGTTTAATGAGATGGTGTTCCATATTTTGATAGCTAATTAAATCTAAAATTTTGAATATAATTGTGTCTATTTTTGTACTTTTAATTCGAATTAGTATTCCCCGAATAATAGTTTTAGATTTGCATTTTGGTAATAATTGATGAAATAATATTAACTTGCTACGTAAGAGTTTTGCTTCTAATGAAGTACCTTCTCTTTGTATGAATTCGTCTAAGTCAAAAATGACTTGTTGGAGTAATTTTTTCCTGAAATTTTAATTTTTTGTTATGTTTCAAATTATTAAAAGTCGAATAGTTTTAAATTATTTTTATTGTCAAATTTATCTAGTTCAAATTGAGCTCCTTGGTTACTCTTTTCTATTAAGTCGCTACGATATCTGAATAGCATTTGGCTATCTCTAGCCCAGTTAAATGAGACACAAATGTGTTCTGATTTTACGTTTGCTGTCAGCATTCGTTTACATACACTATTCCTACCGCTATGGCCTGAAATTTTGCCTTTTAGTCCTACTGCTTGTCTGCCTTTTTCCATGTGGTACACGAAACTTGCAGTTGATCGATTATTAAATATACGTTTGGAGTGTATATTTAGATTACGCTTATATTGACGAAGGCTTTTAAGTTTAGTCTCTAAATCCCAAATAGAGTTTTTTGGTTTTAATTTGACGGTAATTTGTTCCTTTTTCATTCCTAAAGGATTTGTTTTTGATAATTTTAAAGGTACTGATAACCATCTGCCGTATTTATTTTGCGTTATATTAATTTCGTCCCAGTGGCTAAACTGGAGGTCTGCTACTCTATTTCTAGCCATAAATGTAAATATTAACATTATGCTAGTTTATTTTTCTGCTACGCCATAATTTTAATTGCCATAAATAGCTTATTATTTTTGAGACATCATTTAATTCGAATATTTCAGCCTTATGAGGTGCCCAAATTTTATCTGTATACATTGTCCTTGCCAATATATTAGCCTGTTTTTTAAGTTTTTGTCTTATTATAGGCAAATTTTTCATATCCTTTAGGAAATATTTAATTATTTTGCTTGTCATAAACTGCATCAAGTTTAACCTATAAGGTTTTAGATTTTCAATTCTATTCCTTTTTTCTACCCATTTTTTGAAAAAATCTAGTATGTTATTAATGTTTAATTTGTTTAATTTTTTCTCTTTCATGTAAATTTTCACTAACATTTGAATTTTCTCTAAATCGTTTGCTAGCAATAATTTTTCGCGAGAATCTATTATTCGTTTTGATTGTCTGGGCATATTTCGGCAATTTTATCTAAATAATTGGGTCATTTTTAGCGTATTAATTGTTTTGTTGATGGTTTTTTATACATAAAAATAATTTTGTTTTGATCAGAATTCTATCCCATTGGAATCATTTAGATTGTGTTATCATTTTATTCTAATAATAATACAGTCTCTTCTTGGTCAAGTGATAATTGCCAGCAAATCCATATGTAGTAATTTTGTTCTACCAAGAATTTTTTATCATTTTTCAGAAGACGTTTAGCTCTATATTTTAATGCCCCGTGTGAGGTCTTAACAAGAGTTTTTAGAAGTGGTTTTACATTGAATTGCTTTTCACTGTTCACACAGTTACTGGCAATTGTTAGTATTATGAATCTAGATTGATTCATGATATGTTCGTTTTTTAATTTCGATTTATTCTGAAAAGCCATTCTAAAAATTATTTTTGTAATAGTTAAGTTCTTTTGAATTAGATTGCGACGGATTCTTATCCTATAGGATTGTTATTAACAGTTTATAAATTATATGATAAGAAATAGTTATTCAAATTCTAATCTCATTGGATTTGGATTATGTGTTAATTGAATTTTTAAAGCACCATAAATATCTATGTGTCTTTTTGTGTATGTAAATTAATTTTGATAAGTTTATGTTGTATAATTTGAATCCAAGTTTTCATTATTAATCGTCAATAATTAATGTATTTATATATATTTTAAAGACTTGATAATTTTTTATTTTTAATAAAAAATTGATAAAAGTTTAATGTTCCTATTTCTTCATTCCTTTATTTTGGATGTGTGTTTTAATTATTAGCGATTATTGCTGCCCCGGAAATTTCCTCTAGTATTTTGTGGTTTTTGGTAAGGTGGGGGTTTAGGTTTTGGGAATTATTATTTCCTGAAAAGTTGTTAGGATTGAAATTTTGTGGTTCTCTAAATTCATTATTTTGAAATGACCGATTTTGCCTATATGGTCTTTGCTGATTTTGGTTGAAAGACCTATTAAATCGGTTATTTTGTCTAAAATTATTTCCTCGCTGGTAATTTCTATTAAATCTAAAGTTAGATTGTCGAAACGAGCCTCTAGGGCGAAATTGTCCTCGCGATGATGGTTTTCGAAATCTAGAATTATTTTGGTTATTAGGCTTTTTCAGATCGGATTTTCTCTTTTGAATCGCCTCAATTAACTCTCGAGGTTTGTCCGATGCTGGCATTTCCATAGCCTTTTTAAATTCCGGGTTTTTCATGCAAATGGTTATGGCACTGATGTAGTCTAATTGACGCTGTGGGTTTAGCAAATCAAACATCATTTGGGACAAATCATATCTAGATACTGAATCCTTATTGGTTTCTATACGAGAAATGACGACGTTAAATTTTTTATAACGTCGATCGTTTGAGATGTAACAGTCGCGATATTCTTTAAGCAATTCAAGTACTGGTTCCATCCTAATTTTAATAAGTTTATCGCATCTAGTAAGGAGGCGAACAAATATTAAGGCCACCGCATCTTTACCTCTTTTCATTGGTTGATAATCATCAACCTCTGCAGCGGTAAATCTTAGGAAATGTTTTCCCCCTCTCTCGATGACCAGGTCATTATTTCCGTCCTTAAGGATCTTTTAACACTTAACCTCTAGGTCGTCAATTTTGTCCATTAACTTGATCTTTTTATCTTGACTTTCAGATCTGGCTTTTATGGAAATGTTTAACCAGTCCTCAACTTGGGCTTTAGTTAGCCCGTTCAAGACATTTTGATCAGTTTGGGACAAAGTTTGATTATTATCCTTTCGGATTGTACACTCTTCATGGTGTGCTTTATGACGGTAAACTTTATTTTCTTTTTCTAGGAGAATATCGGTTTTCGTCTTAGGGCGCTCCATGTCTCGTCGCAATATTGTTAATTCTGATTGATAGATTGCGTATCTATGATCAGTTTGAATAGAACTACTAGCCTGTAATTCTATCAAGTCCTCGTTAGAGGCCTCGATGACGTAATTATTGCTTGGTCGTTGTTTCGAAGCATTCTTATTTTCGCCTGATAGGTCGTGGGTACTATTCGCATAATTCAATCCTAGGGTAGACATAATACTTTCGCTATTCATCGCCGATAGTTGTCTAAAATATAATTTTTGGTTTAATAATAGTTTGACTAAACAGTTTTTAATGAATAATTTGTGTACAATTTATGATCTTATAATGATAAAATAGTGTTTATTGTATGATTATTAGACTTTTTTAAATTCTGTCCTTATAGGGAATATTTTGGTTCAATGGTTTTTAACTCAATATTGTTTTTATTTCTGCATACGTGAGTTTGCAAGTCTTAACTAGGCAGAATTCCAGATTCGTTTTGTCGTTCGGTATGTGTTTGTTGAAAATTTTATTTGGAATAATCGCTGTATTTAATATTGCGCCGATTATTTCTGTGTATAAGATATTGCTTGAATGATAATAAATTCCTAAAACTTCACTCGGTAACATTCTTAATGTTTAGTGGTTAGAATAATTCTGTTTTTGTTTATATTGTAATTATTATAATTTAGTGTTTCTATCCTATAGGATTAATTTTAGTCAAAGTCTCCTTTGAAATCGTAACTCGTGTGTGATACATTATAACTTTGGATAAGGAACTGTTCTTTATCATTTTTGAAAGATATTTCTATATCTGGTTGTGTTTGTTTCTACTGTGTTAATTTTGTCAGGTTTGATTCAAAAATGTATTCCAGATTGAATTCATGAAAGCCTTCGATTATAAACCATGTATCTAATTGCATTCTAAAAAACGTATTGTTTTTTGATTATTTCCCAAGTTATTGTCATAAATGAATAAATTCTGTCCTTATGGTTATTTATATGGTTTATTATTAAATTATCTAAGTATTATACAATATAATGCTCCACTTTTTAAATTTTCAGTAAGAAAAGTGTCATTTTTTATTCTTTTTCTAGTTGGTATAAGGCTAGCAATATTTACTTTGTTATCAATGCGGCATAAATTTGAATTTTTTGGTCTGTGTGCTACGAATAGCGGTAGTTCGCTAAAGACGTGAAATAGTAAGCAAAATTTATTTCCCAGATCATATAAGTGTCTGGCTGTTATATGTGCCAATGTTTTTGGCGGAAAACAATAAAGTTGCTTATCCTTTGGAGGTGTTTGTGATAAAAAATTAGTTGCTAGGGCTTGTGTTTCTGTGAAACGACTGTAATAATTTTGACATCGTGTATTAGAAAAATTTGCCATACAATCAATGTCTGGTTTACCGAAAATTTTTAAAATTAATTCCCAAGATTCATCAGAAATGATTTCCTCTTTTAAGTCAACTAGGCGTGATGCCTCATCGGCTTCCTGAATGTCCGTTGTTACATGTTGAATTGTAAAAATACAATTTAATTCTAGTGCTAGTTTATTAATTATAAAAATTTCGCGATTTAATTCTGGGATTTTACTTCCTTTGAAAAATGTTAGGCAAACGGTCATGTTATCACATAGGAACATAATTCTTTTATTTCGAATTTGGTCCTTGTTAGTTAGAATATAGGCCTTTATTACTATGCACTCCTTTATATTGATATGACGATGTTGGTCGTCTTTTTCCCAATAAAAGGTACGTTCCGAACCGTTAATGTTAACCCATCCTCCGGCCATGTTAGAGGCATCTGTTGATACCTTATATCTTTGGATTTCTACGGTCTCGGATAATTTGTAGTACCAAGATCGTGTAGTTTTGATCATTTTCAAATCCTTATCGGACCAGATCTCTAGTTCCTCTTTTAGATAATTATCGATAGAGATTATTTTTCGCATTTAAGTTCGGCTTCACATAATTTTTTTGTGATTTTTCTGATATATAGTTGCATATTTGTTATTACCAATAAAAATGAACACATTTTACCCCTTAATTTCTCCAATTGCTTAAATTCAACGCTTTTGGACTTTTTTACTTGGTCTAATTCGGACTGAAATTTTGCCCATTTTTCAGGGGGGATTGTTATAGTCTCAGATTCAGTACAAATATCGAATCCTAAGAAATTAATTTTCCTTGAGCAAATGAAAGTGCTCTTTTTCCGAGATATGAATCCCCCTGCGGCTATCATTGCCATACATGTGAGAAATGCATTTTTAGGGGCCAATTTTCCTTGTTTTATCAAATTCAAATCCTGTGGTGATAGGTCTTTTTCAACAACAAGCCTATCATCTAAATATAACGAAACGGGTATTCCATGTTGTCTCAGAAAACTAACGGGGCAGTTATTTAACAGTTGGAAATCTGCAGGAACGCGTGCAATTCCGAATGCAGCCCCTCGGAAGCAAAAAATAAAATTACCCCAACGAAAATGCGTCATATTTTGAGATTCCTTGTCTAAGTACGCTTGAAGAAAGCCACTGGAATCATCAAATTTCGAAAGATAGTCGTTTTTATTAATAAATAATAGGCTATCCTGTAGGTTATCTAGAACGCAAGGGACTGTATAGGATTGAGTTGTTTTAAATGAGCCTCCATCGAAGCATATTCGATATTTTTGGGAATTTTGATTGAAAGCTAATACTAAGCTTGTCCTTATTTTTGAATTTACTTCATTTACTTTACCTACATATTTTATCGCTCCTGACGATATCCATTTTAAAAGTTGGTCATTTATGACTTCAATGTTTTCTAAAAGGTGTTCACTATTTTCCTGGTAAAATTTCTCTTTTACTAGGCATCCTTCTATTTTTCTAATCCTAATTGGATAATATGATGTTAGATTTAATTTATGGCCATCAATAATTAATGGTTCGTGTTTTTTCAATCCTAGTTTTTGGTGCCATAATTCGTATGATTTGTTTTTGATAGATTCTGTAGCAAGATGATAAATTTTACGGTTACGTTTAAATGGTTTTGCTGATTTTGGTGGTATATATGCCTGATTGTCGAAAATGCATATACCTGACGTTATATGTTTATATGCGATGAATTTTGTTTTTTCGCATGGCAAACAATTTATGAAAACTAGCCATATTTTTGGAAAACCTCCAAAAATACCGCATTTAAAATCGCTTTCTAACCTGAATTTTAAGTTATTCCAAACTGGCCGTATTTCGTCCCTATAAACTCTATCAAAATCATTCAATAATTCTTCTGAGTATAATTCCCACTCCTTATGTTTATAAGGTGTTGAAAATGGTTTCCCATCGTAAGAACATGCTTTAACTGGTTCTAGGCATGGTTTGTCAAATAATGAATTATATTTTCCATCTCTAAAGCATTTTCCGGCTAATTTGTCTACGTCTTGCCATGTCTTACTCATTTATGTCTAAATAACATTATTTTTATATAAAGTATTTATTTTAGGACAAACAAAATGAAAATTTTTGTACCCACAAGGACCGAAAATAAATTTTTATTATTTTGCTGTTAGTCGAGTTATTTAGGTATAATGCGAATAGTAATAATCGGTAATTTAATGTTGATTTCTGTAAGGACAAAGGTAATGATAAAGCTGATAGTTTAGCTCATCGTTACTATTATTTGATCAAATTTTTGAATATTTGTAAGGGTTCTATGAGTACTTTTTCATATAACATTTATGGTCCCTATAAATATTTATGTTTATGAGTTCAATCCTATAGGATAATAATAAAGTTTTCAATCACAAAGGATATTAATTCTTTTCTTAATCGTCCAGATTAATTCCTGAATCTAGTTCGTGATCGCTCAAGGTCATTGGTTGATTAACAAAGTTTGCATTATGGTTTTCAACGACGAGTAGGGCTGCTTCAGTAGCTTCTAATTCGGCTTCATTAACGGTAATTTCTTCTATGTTAAAAACGACTAGTTTCCCCCCCCTCATTTTAAGGTGATAAGGAATTTTAAACATGTGGTTTGCCCAAATTCTAATATCGGTTTTATACTCATTAATCCAAAATGCATTTTCGCGACTATTATAGCAATGATATGAAACCAAATTATCTATTTTACAAATTAGTTAGTTAATCATGTTATGTGTATGCGGTCCTAATTCTAAGGCTAATGAGTCTAGTATCGATGATAATTTTGTCCAATTAGTAAAATTGTCCCTACGTTTAAGAAATTTTTTCAAATTCACGAATTTTTTCCTACATGTCATTCCGTCCTTTAGGATTTTTCCATAAACCTTGAAAACTTTTGTCAAGTTTACGTCGTTTGGCATTTTAATTGTTGTGTCTGGGAAATTACGTGGGTAATCCGATGGCCAGTTTGCCGTTACTACGTCACACAGACAACCTATGAGGTCCATTGGTGTGTGATAACCGTGAACCTCTATATTATAGGTTAGGCTTGTTATTAAGGCTTTAATTAGTAGGAGGGTAGAGTATGGTACTTTTAAAAAATCCAGCCACAATCGTCCTAATCCTAGGTAACTGTCAAAATCATCCCCTGTTTTAATTAACGGACTATTAAGTCCGTTATTTTCGCACCAGGGATTTGGTTTTAAACCTAATTCACAATCCTCGTCGGCATATTCATAATTTGGGTCTGTATGATTTGAAGACTCAAAGTTAGTGTCGTCCTTATAAGGATTGAGAGGGAATTATCTTAAGAGCAGTAATTCGGGGGGTCTTAGTTGTACTTCTTCGAAGGCTAGATGGTTTATTTCTTCGAAGTCTATTTCCAATGAACTCGTATCCATATTCTCAGATTTACGATGTCTAAATAAGTTGCGATGCTTGTTAGTAGGATCATTTTTTATACCCAATTCAGGGAGTTTTAAATAATAATTTTAGGTTTTATTATAGTATTCGGTCCCATAGGATATATTATAAGTGGAGTTAAATGCGAGGTATGGTTAACATATCCTCTTCCCATTTTATTTTATCCGCTTCGGCGAATTTTGTCGTTCCTAACATCAATTTCTCAAGCTGGATGAAAAGTGCTTTTGTATGATGTTCGATGGCAGGTATTTCATTTCCTAGAAGGCAGAGTGCTCTCATAATTTTGGTCCATGAGATCACTCGTCGAGACCTTTTTAGGTAAATACCGATATTTTCCCAACGACTGGACGAATTTAAGCACATTTTTGTTTTTTGCCGTAATTCTTTCAGAGAGGTCCTTATAATATTGATTACGGACGACCATTCCGTAATTCCCGGATTAGTTATTTGTGCAAGGGCCTTAAGGAAAACGATACCCCTACGCAAACTAACCAGGTTAACGGTAGTTACTTCACTATTTTCAAAAATTATTTGATCTATCTGGTCAGTAATAACGTAGGAAGGCATATCTATATTTAACGTAGGGTCTTGTAAAACGAAAGTCGAATTACTTCTAAACAAAGAAAATGAATTTTCTGAACTGCTAAAAGAGCATCTTCTGACGTGTGGCCTTGGAAATTCCATTCTAAAATTTTTAACGTTCATTAGTTTTTTATAACTTATTCAGTAATTAGTATGAAATGTGTCAAAAAGAAAAAATTTTTACATAATTTTTTATAATTTTCAATCCTATTGGATATTTTATAATCTTTTCGCTAATTTTTCAATCCTATAGGATGTTTGATAGTTAATTCTGTCCTTAATGGTAAGATTTTATTCATGACAGATTAATTTTGCAGGTTTTTCTTTAATATTTTATCTTTTAGAAATTCTGCATAGTCGGCTAATGCATGACTTTCCATTGGCTGACTTTGATCTTTATTTTCTAAATCAACCTGGTCAAAAATTCTTGAGTAACTATCATAATCGATAGGTTCAGTTATTTTTGAACAGGATGGCTCGGATGTGTCAAAGTTATTTTTAACCGAGGTTTCGCTATCAGATTGAAAAAGTGGGGTGGTATAATCCGTTGTGTATTCGAATTTTTCAGAATCCTCATGGTCATCTTCTAAACAGAATGTTTTTGTTTAGTTATTATTGCCATTGATAAAATCCCAAACTGTGTTACCACTGTCCCCCGAAGTATTTGTATTTTGTTTTGGTTTTAAATTTTTATTTTTATTACCATTTTCACTAAAATATGGGAATTCTTTTCTAGCAACGCAGTTTGTCATAATATCCCTTGGTAGATCGATATCTGCATATGATGCGGATTTTAACTTGGGCAGTTTTCCTCTAGACCAACTTAGCATAGTTGGGGACCAGCCTTCATTTGATGTTGGCCAAGGGCTATATGAGTAATTTAATTTAGAGACTGAATTTGGTTTTAATTCAGTGATTTTCTCTAAAATCGCGGAGTTTCTTTGCTGATTTGGTCCTGGGACCATACACATCATACCTAAGGCTCTTACTTTCAATCCTAAGGGTAAGGTTTCGGCCGAAATATCTTTTAGCGCGAAGTAGCATACTCGACATTCCTCAATAACTGAGGTAGCGCATAGGGAGCCTGGGTTAATTACGTTTCTCATAATATTATCCCATGCTGAAAACACACGAATAAATTGTAATTTTTGAAAAATCCTAGCTTCCGCGTTTTTGACACTAAGTGGTCCTACTAGTATTTTGATAAATTCGCTAATTGGTTTCCCGATTATTGAATTATTGATCTTAATACCAAGCGTTTCAAAAAGTACCATGGTGACGATAGGGTCACTATTAGCGACTGCACCAGCGATACCTTTTAAGATTTCGGTGGAGGTTAAATCCCCTTGTTTCTTTCCTAAGGTTGCCAATGTATGATCCCAGGTGAAAGGAAATCTTGGTTTTGGTTTTTCAACCTGTTCCGCGATTACATTTGTTCCGTGTGGGTGTTTATTTTCGGCTCGGAATTTTTGCAACTCGTTCATTTCCTTGGTAAGGGTGGTTACTACCATTTTTAAGGATGAAAATTGAGAATTTTTTGAAAAATTTTGTCCAAATTTTTCAATTCTACTCATATTTTCAATTCCTTGGGTATTGATCAGTTCTAGTTTTAGTTCTAATTCGCCTATTTTATCGTGTAGGCCTCTAGAATTGACCAAAGGTGCAATTAAGGCTTTTACTTTTTTTGACTCAAAATCTAAAACGCTCGCCATAGTTATAGCCGTGCTATCGCCCTCGATTCCGTGAATCCTAGCAAAATTTTTCAAGGTTAATTTTAAAAGTAAATTAATCGAGATATTGGTGTCTTGTGCAAATTTAGTCCATGGTTTGTCAGTTTCGTAATGTAACTGGCTCTCCATTAGGCCGAAAATATGGCGAAGCATGGCCCGGGACTCTTGCAGACATAAATCCTCGTTTTCGATCAGTTCTTCTCCTTTCTCTGATTCTGTATCTGAGTAGGTTTTTAACTGATCGGTCTCGTCAATTTCTAATGCGTCACCAATGCTTTCGTGATCAACGTTTTCATTCAATCCTTTGGGATCAATGTCCATTTCCTCTGGTTTTATCAACATTGCATCGGCTTTTAACATTTCTTCACTTAATTTTTCGGCTCTCATTGTTTTCATGGTCTTGATGCGAATTTTTGGGATTTTAGCTTTTGGTCCTCCCATTTTTGTCTTAAAATTTCTTTTACTGAGTAATTTAGAAATAACAAAATGTGGATCGTTTACTATTTTTCAAATGTTCGAAAATGTAGAAATATTCACTATTTTTTAATTTCCTGATTTTTTAATGTTCAAATTTTATTCATACTCTATCTGTATCTTCAAGAATGCACCTAAGTATTCACAAGCAGGCTTATGCGAAGTTTTTGCAATACCTTACCCCTACTCGTGAGAATTTTTTATATAAAATTCTCGCGAAGGTGTCTTGCTAACCTGTAAATACTTTTGTTGCACTCCAGAAACCAACACACAGATCGAAAATTTTAAACAATTTTACATTAAAAGATAAATTGCAAAAAACTTTTAACACTGCCTTATATATCATGTATAATTTTTTTCAAATTATAAACTCTTTTATAAATATACTACATGATATTTTTCACGCTGAACACATGATAACTTAACCTTCTCTTAATTAAAATTTCTCGAAAGGATTTTTTCAATGATTCCAAAAAATAGAAGTTTTTTAGAATGAGAGTTATCTAAACTAATTTTCTGTCCTTATGGATTTGTGCCATCTAGAAACTTTTATGTTTCTTTTCTGTCCTTAAGGATTTTTTGTTTATTTTTTGGTAATTCACCTGTTGTTTTGTGTCGGTTAGTCTTGTCTAACCGGCAATAAAACAATTGACGGAATTCACCGGTATTTTTTTTGATATTTTATACTGATTTTCAATTCCTATTTATATTTAATAATTTTATGAAATAATTTTTTGTCTCATGCAGGTTTTTTTATTTTTGCATTTTTGATTTGTGAAATTTATGCAAATAATTTTTGGTGAGATTTTCGTAAATATATTTGAATATTAATATTAATATTTTAATAATATTTTTACTGTTTGTATTTGATTGTACTTTTCTTTGTTTTGAAAAGTTAATTTTAATTATTTTATCTGTGAAGTAAATGGCAGTAAATAGTAATAATTATTTGGCAGTGGTAATAATATTCTGGTTTTCAATTGAATGTGGAGTTAATTAGCTCCAACAATTCTACGTCCCAGGCATGTTCTGGCAAGAAGTCCTGGTACTTGGTTCGTTTTTTCCAGAATTCTTGAACTAAAATGGTTTTTAGTTATTTGTTCTTATATTAATGTAAACCTTGTACCATGGTATTTATTTTAGCTTTAATTCTTCTAATAATTTTTGTTAAGTTAGATTATTTCTCCATCCTTATGGTATAAGCATTTACGCTTTATTATTATAATTAGTATAAGATAATATTTGTTTTAAGTTTTTATTTTTTACCTAAATGTGTAACGAAGTTTATTGTAGATTCGTCTACGTTAGCGCTCGTCAATAGGGTTTTGACCTGTGAAGGTGTGATTATGTAGTTTATGCCATAACGGATCAGTAATTGTTCGTAATTTGCTACTGATAGCAATCTTGTCAGGTCCTTTTTGAATCGATATTTCGACATGAGCCAGTCTGGGACCTGACTCACTCCTCTTTCAATCCATTTTTTCATTTTTTCGAAGGCCACTGTACACTCTATAAAATTTAATTTTAATATTGGAAACATCAATGATAATTTTAATTCAGGCTTTAGTAATATTTCATAATTCTGATCCTTTGGGATTCATAATTTATTTGCTTTATCTATAATTTAAAAAATAGATAAAAGGTTATTCCAATATATTTATTTAAGATTAAATACCTTTTTCTAGGCTGCCAATTTGTTTATTCATAAGGACTGAATAAGAAATATTCTCTAAGGCAGAGGATTCTTTTTCTTTCCTTTCGGTTAATGCTAGGCTGTTGTTGCTTTGAATCGTGATACAGTCCTTATGGAATTGGTTCGTTTTATTGGTGGTTATAGTTAGAGAGTTCTCATTTGCACCACCCTGGAAAACTTTCTTAACTACTCCTTGAATTTCTTCAGAAGAGTCCATGCGCCATGCTTGGCCTTTTCGACTTCTAATTTCGGTAATTCTTAACCGGGCTGTATTGTGACTTTTATCAAAATCTACCTCCATTGATTCGTATCCTACATGGTCTCTAATTACGCCGTTGAATTCGCTTTGTTCAACCTTTATTGCTTCTTCATTCAGAAATTTGAAAGCTATTTTCATTCCTAAGGACGTGGCTGGCAATTGTCCTACTGACCACAAATTTCGACTTTCTTTAGCGTTTGATGCTATTATTGCCGAAAATGAAGCGATTGCTTCTACCGAGGTGACTGTTTTCTGTGTCCTACAATCTGATAACAATATTTTTCCCTGTGTTGGGACGGTAACCAGTAATTTTTTCGTGGTTAAAATATTATCGATTTTTGCCGGGACAAGTACTTCGGCGAATTTAAATGGATAATATTTAGTTTCATTTGTGAACAAATGATTTAAAATAGCGCAACGTTGTTTGTGGTCATTCACCGTACCGATATTGTAGCAATTATATTGGCCAAATTCGAAATTCTGTCCTCTGGGGGTAAAACATTTTCCGAATTTTGGGTGTAAGTTACCCACTGTGGCCAATTGATTGAACATGTTTGAAATATTACCTAATCTCATGGGATCCACATTCATTTCTGTGTAATGTTCGTCGCCTGCTATGTTTGAGCGAATTACCACCAATTGTATGTATTTACAGGAGAAATTTTCAGCATGCGTCGGTTCAATCCTTTGGTTTCTAAGTGGTATAAATACAGTTATTGGCCACTTAAATAGGGTACCAATTTCTGTCTTAAACTGGTCGTCGATATTCAAGAGCTGGTTTTCTGTAATTGGTTTTTCTAGAACGTCTCTAGTACACCAATTTTCGAATTTTGTTGGAATCTTTCTTTTTAATCGGTTTAATGAGCGAATCATATTGCCAAAGGCAGCTTTACTAGGACTAACTATGGACAGATTCGTTCCTGTGGATCCCAAGTCATTAGCAAATGCCGCTAAGGCTTGGTAGTCTTTAGCTAAGTATACTAATTGAGCCGCTGAATCTCTGTCCTTACCAGAATTCTGCAGTTTAGCTTTCTCGTAACTGAGATTTGCGTCAGAACGAGACATACGGGACTGGCATATGAAATATATAATGTTCGAGAGGAAGTTTTCTTTGTCGATATTTTTTGTCTTGTTTTTGTCAAAGAATTTCTTCGCATTATAAGAGGACATCCATGTCTTCGTATCAATGAGGTCGCTACTACCGTCAGGATTGAATTTGATGAATGAGAGAATGTCTCCGTATTTTTGGTTGGTGTTGGCGCTATCCAAGTGTGAACTACTTTCTGCGGATTCGTTTTTCATTCTATTCGTCGGGGGAAATGTCTTCATGTCCATGTAAATGGTGAGACCGTAATCAAAATTGTGTTCCTGAGCGATGTTACCTAGGAAGTGACAAACGTTTGTCGTAATTGCTCCAGTTGTCGGAATTCGTGTTCCGGGTCCTACAGGATCCAAATAGGTCCACGCTCTATTGTTCCTGTTCTGGTTTTTGATCGAATCTGGAGCATTTATATCCTTTTTCAATCCTGATGGCCATTTAAAGTTTTTTGGTGGTGGTTCTAATAACGCCTGTTTCTCTGTATTTTCTTTAGTTTTCTGGATATGAATATCTAACCACAGCTTTGGTAGGATATTATCGTCCTGGTTAGGAGGTGTACCATTTTGGACTTTCAATCTACGGAACATGTTTATCATTTCTTGATAATGGTTTCCCTCTGCTAGAAAATTTAATTTCTCGTCGAATTTCCGTATGTCTTCCGCTGAGATTACCGATGGTTTCAGGTTGTTCCAATCTTTCTGCAGCAAAAAATATCCATATTGTAGATATTTCTCCTGTTCTTCTGAAAATTAACAACGATTATTAAATGGATTTTTCCTCGAAATGTAATTCGAGTCCTTATGGATATTTTTTGAAAATTTTAGGTACCATAATTGATACTTTCAATTTAATATATAAGGACGGAAAAGAAAGATTTCGCTTTCGTTGTTTATTTTAATCGGTAATTACTATAATTATATGGCTAGTAGTGATATAAATTTTTCGATCCTTTTAGGAATTTTTTTAATATAATTTTCTAATTATTTTAATCAGAATGTTATATATATTTTCATATGTACTACATACTGGAGACGCAGAGTAAATATAGCGCAAAAGTTTTTCAATTATCAATTTCTGTAACCATTTTTATGGTTTATTTTTGATTTTATCATTATGGTTTTTTCTTATAATTATTTTTATAATTCAAAAGGAGATTGTGTCTATCGATTCACCTTTATTTCAATATTTGCTTCTTATTTTATTTTTTCCGTTAGGATTGTAATTCAGATTTAAAATGATAAAAACTTCTCAAAATTATTTTATGGTGATTGAAAAATAGTACAAAATATTTTTGGCAATTATTTGGTCTCTAATAATAATAATAATTGGTCTTACCTCTAGCTCTGGCATATTGATCTGTGGCTAATTCTTTTGTAATTTCATACGTTTTCGGGGCAAATAATGAGCTTGAATCAGGCTTCTCGGCCTCAACGTAGAATACGTGTTGTCCAAATATCACGGGGAATAATGTTGGTTTTTATTATATGCTACGTTGTTAGCTTTCAAAGCTTTATGCAGCGAGCAATTCTGTTCTCCTAAGTTTATTAGGTTACTACATGACTTTTTCCTTCCTCTTCGGTATTCGAAATAGTCACAGGTTGGTTCCATAATTTTTATTTTGTCTGCTAGGACGTCGAGATTTTCCTCATTATTGTCCTTGATAGTGTTCCATAGAGAAATGATATTTTTCATATCTATCATATCCCCTGTACCGGCTATGTCTAATACACGGATCCATTCTGCATTTGATAATTTTGAATCCGTTACCGCTGCTAACTTTTTCTCATTGTTTTTCATTTTCAGGTCCTTAAGGATGTCGGTCATTATATTTGGCGTCATTCTTTCGTCATTTATTAAAAATTCAGATTACTCGGGTGTGAATTTTATCGTTGCCTTTAATTTGTTCACTGCCAATTGCATGAACGCACTTACTTGGTCTTCAGACGTAAACGCTATTTCTTCCATCATGACCATACCCTCAACCTCCAAAGTTTCTTTACTTTTTTCAGTTTCTGTCCTAATGGGTAGGTCGCCGGTGACCTTACTTTTTACCATTTTCATAGCTCTATTCTTTGCTAATAGGTTGACCACGGTCTCTTTATCAAGCTCCGATTCTATCAATTGAGTGATTGATAGATCGATGTTAATTTCGTTTCCTATAGGATTTTTGATGCCGTTGTCATCGAAAAGGTTGAGTCCTAAGGCTTCGCAAAATATTTGTGAGTTCATCCAGAATCGGTATTCGAGGGCCCAGGCTTTTGGGTCGTCTATCATACCAGCTACATGGTATAGAATATTCTCTTCTATTTCAGACCAAATTAATTTGGCTTCATTCGATTTATTTTTGAATATGAAGTTATCGAAGATTAATATTCCCGCTGCCTCTATTTCTGTCCAATTTACTAGTTCCAAAATTTTAATTTTATTGTATAAAATTTTGGATGTCGTCTTCAAGCTTAGTAGTATTAGCTTATCTAGTTCTATTATGGCAGGTTGAAATTCTTGATTTTGTAAGAATTCTTTGTCCTTATAGGATTTACCATTCTCGTCTCTTAATTGTGACACAATTTGCATTGTCATTAAGTTGGCGGTTTTTAGCCAGTAGTTTAGGAACCACGTGTTCTTGTTTGACAAATTTTTCTCTTCCTTTAGGATATCTGCAATCGAATCTTCGCGCATCATTTTAATCATTGCCGAGATTAGTATAGGTCGAAGATCGATACCTTTTAAAAGTTGCACGATTTTTTCCCCGATACAGGTTTCTTTCCTGAACATCTCGAATAAGGGACTTCGTAATGTTTGGACTTCCTCCATCATGGCGATGAACGTAGTGTCCTCTATTGACCCATCCAGAGAGAAATAAGGACGGAATTTTTCATCGTTTTCATTCGTGAAAATTGGTTCTAAAAGTAGTTATTGGTTAATTGAATTGACGGTTTTAATGTTATATTAAATTTTTGTTAATTTTTAGGTGATTTTACCTTAGGACATAATTATGTTAGATTTTTTGATTGAATTGATTTTAATATTTCGATTCCTATCCGGATTTTATGGGTTTTTTAATTATTGTTTGTACTAACTGATTATGGTGCTTATTATTGAAATGTGTTTTATTAATTGTTTAGTATTTAGGTTTTAATTTTACTTATTGAGCACCTGTGTGCACCTGTGGTAATTTAAATATATTTCATTGGCAGGCATATGGTGCACCTGTAATTAATATTTTAATTAATTTTCAACAGGTTCCGAAATTTTATAAGATTTAAATTTGCAGCTGGTGCACAATTCATAAATAATTCACTAATTAGGCGCAAGAGAGATTTATATTTCTATAAATAGGTGCGATTTGTATCATTTCTATATCATTCCATTATAGGATTTCGAATTAATTATTTACTTCGCAATTATGAGTCAAAATAATGATAATAATTATATTATTTCTTTGATTGATACTGTCATTGTAACTATTTGTGAGTTAAACTTTTTTAACTCAGATTTTGTTACACCGACTGACAATAGGCTAGAGGCCACTCAAAATTGGGTTAATAATATTAGTGATTTAACTATCTTGGAGGACTTCACCAATAGTTCGTTTATTGAAACTATAAATTTAGGATTATTGAAGTTAGAGCTTGATAATTTTAGATTGCCAAGTCTTGATGTAGTTCATCAAATGTCTTTATCAGAGTTGACTGAATATGAAGTCATGTTACTCGAATTTATGGATAAAATATCCTCCAATGTACATATTAGTGTAAATATACTTCTTCATTTAAAAATCATCCACAATCATTTAATTTATAAATTCAAAATTTTCGAATAATACTTTTAGGATAATCATTCATTCATTGTATAATAATTATATCATTTGAGACTGGAATTTTTATATTTTAGTTTTATATTGGTAAAATTTCATATTCATTCCTTAGGAAAACAGCTTATTTGTAGATAAGTTAAAAATTAATTATAATTTTGCATTTTATTCTGGCTTTAATTTTAATATATGTTTTTGTATATTAATTTTATTTATGGTGATTATAATTTTCAATTTAATAATATTTTTATCTTATATAAAAATAATTTTTGGTGTAATATTTCAGTCATTTAATAAGTTAATTTGAAATTTTAATTTGGAAATTAATTACCTTCATTAATTATGAATTTTCCTAGGTTTCTTTTAAATTCCAATCCTTTTTGGTATAAGGTAACTTCCTCTGATGACCATAGTGTGACTTCTATGACTGGTTCACAATTCTTTTCCACTTTCAGTTCACTAAGGATATTGTGTGGTCTCCAGTCGTCATTAAATTTTTGACATTGTGGGGTGAGATCAGTGTACTTAACCCAGTCTGTTACTTTCTGGTCTTCGTTCCAATTTTTTACGAGCGACCATTTTAATATTTTTTCTGTATTAAACAGATCTTCGGTAGCATCTATCATATCCACAGCACAATGCTTTGTCTCATAGGAATTCACTACCTTCTTGTAAATTGATATGATTGCCATTTCGATATCAATATTAATATTCAAATCCCCCAGGATAACTCTTATGGTTTTTCTCATATCTGGCTGGGTAATGTTTCTGTCCCAAAGGATTTGTAAATTGTGTTGTACGTCGCCTTCTAGATTTTTGATGGTCAGTTTCGACATGAAGCCATTATTAACCATGATCTGGAGTGTGTCGATTTGGTTGGTTGGTAAGATTTTTCGTAATAATTTACCAAAGCCAACTTTCCGGTTTGAATTTATTATCCAGAATGCGACTACACGAGATCTTTCGTTCACTAAAGGAGTATTATTTTAGTTAATTTAATGATGGTGTTTTAGTTGAGCGATAAAATTTATTAAAAGGAGAAAAAATTAGTAATTTTTCTTAAAATATATTGTGCTTAGAATTAACCTATTAGAATTTTTCTGTTTCATTTCGTTTGTTAATTTTTTAGATTCGAAATTGTTGGAATATTGGAATACTGTTTATGGTAATTTAATTATAATTATATAATTGTTTTATATTTATATAATAATTTCCGTAATTATTTCGTCATATGGTAATATTTTTAATTCGATAGATAAATTATTTAACATTTTGGTATACAGAATGATTATTTTAATGTTAAAGATTCTTAATATATTTTTAATTTTCAGAATTTTTATTTCGAATTACCTATGATGGATAGAAGTTAGCGTTTGTAGCTAATTTTTTGCATTATTCTGAAGAAATCATTCTTTAGCAGTTTCCCAATACTGATTCTGCCTGACATGATTTGGCTACGTCAGTAGCCTGGGGTTGGTTCGTAGGAAGAAGGGTCGAGCTCAGTCTGGTCGACTAAAGCCGATCCATATATCAATCTACGATAATATTGGTTCATATATTTTTGTAGATATACAATACAAATTTTTTGAGATAAATTATAAACTATGTATGGGAATGTTATATTGATTCTTGTCCATTTAGGATTATTTAAATTTTTCTCCTATTTCAATATTATAAGGAATATTTATAATATAATAGCTGCAATACTATTTCAAGTCCTTATAGGATATATTTTAGAATTTGCTAAATATGGTCATTACTAAATGGGTATGTATAATATAAAATTGCATGAGTTTAAATAATTTGTTAACAATTAATTCCTGGTCCTTCTAGGATAGTTTTGTAATAATACGTTAATTGGATTATCAGAATATATATGTATATTGTCGCTCTTATATTGTTGTGGTTTTTAATATAATTTAGAAGAGTATTACTATAATGGTATTGTATAGTTGTACAAGATTTTTACAGTATTTTTATTTTTTATTAATATTCTGTCCGATAAGATATTTTTATTAAGGTAATAATATTTTAATTATGGTAAAGGTGCTTAATTATTATTTTCACACATGAACAATAATTAATAATTATAGACAATATAATTAAGTAATTTTAAATATAAAAAATAGGGTTCGCCATGCGCGGGAAATTGTGCTTTTTCGAAAGCTGTTATCGAAATATATAATTTATTTATTCTTGGTATTGAGTTAACATCTCTGAGAAATTCCTCTTTGGGTCTCATGAATAGGACCCCAATACTTCCGTTATTACTCTCGATTTACCTTACGCTATGAGAACCCTACATATATAATGTAATATGATAATTAATTTTGAAATTGCAGTTATGTTTAGACTAAAATTAGTATTTTCTCTGTTTATAATATTCTAGTACCGAAGTCTGTCCTTATTCTATAGGCCTTAGGAAATATGAATAGTAACGGGTCTGATTCGGTCCGAAGGGTTGTAATTTGGTAATTTCTCCTAAGTTTTACTGCCCATAACAATAAATATAGAATCTGAAAATAGTAATATAAGAATCTTTGTTGAGTCAATATGTTGTTTCGTACTGATGTATAACAGCCAATCAGTATCTTGGTTTATATTGCGCGCAGTTGAGAGTTAAAAAAATAATAAACCTGATCCGAGTTAATTAAATCAATAGCCTAATTCGGGGGAGCGCAAAAAATAACCCAGTTGAGTAACTGAGTTTTATGTTGGTTGTTATCAGACATTTCCCGAATGCTCGAGCTCTCGCTCTTATTTATAATAATAACTCGATTCTAGAGAAGGTTAGTAATTTTTTTTTATGAAAACAGAATAACTCGACTTTGTCTTGTATTCTCTTTTCTGACATAATAACTGCAGAAAATTAGGGAACCACCATACCCTTAAAACGAAATGTAATTTAAATTCAATAATAAAATTGCATCTGACTTTTTTTAGTTGCTGTTGAAATGCAAAAAAACAATTTTCCGATACAAGCTCGTGAAATTCGCTCATCGTCAAAAGATGGCCGACACAACATTAACAAATGCAACCTAATAAATAGGTTTTTTCGTATCGGAAAAGTTCGAGGCACCGTAATCTATCTTTTTGTATACAAAAAAAAGGTGATTAGGTTCCGTAAGTTTTTTTTTCTATATCACAGCTGTACCGGGGCAAAAAAGTGTTTTCAATTCAATTCATTTCTCAACTTCTTCTCATTCTATTTTCCTTCATTACCACCTACTGTATCTTCATATTTTCAAAACTCGTACAAAAATCCAGGATGTAGCTCAAATATTTTAGTTAATAATTTTTAGATGGCCCCTTCCAAAAAAACAGTATGGCTTAATTTTAAAGGGCAAAAAATCTGCGTCTGCCTCTTTGCAAATCGAAATGTATCATTTTTTGATGATGACGACTATGAAGACAAATGAAATCGCCGTTGAGGCAGAAATTAAGAAAGCTGCAGAAAGAAGAAAGTTATGAAACAAAACTCAGGTACAAATTTGTTTTGTGATTTTGAGGCCTTCACAACCCTTGCATTATTATTTAGTTTAAATAAATATAACCGAACGGAGGCCAATATTCGAGAATCAGAAGTGATAGAAATGATTTCGAAATATTAATATTTTATTTTAGAGGGTTATCATCCATAAATTAAAAACTTTTGAGTTTAATCATGAAAAGTTTTTGGAATTTGTCTTCAACCAGCACATTTTTAAAACGAATTTTCGGGTAACTAAACTTTGACTATTTTTAATTGTCATGATATTTCAAAAGTTAAGTTTAAACGATTTATATAACTAGCTATTCGTCTGAAATGAGGTGAAATAATTTTATGAATTTCGGAAGGATTCGGTATCCTTGATAACACGCAAATATAGGCACATTTAAATGGAGCGATAAGGACGGCTTCAAAGCTTCTTTTTTTTACTAACATAACTGTATGTACATACAACGGTCAAATAAATTTCAAATTACTTTGAAAGATTTAAAATCAGATCAAGCGTGTATCCAAATGGTAATGTCAATTTATAGAAAATTTTGTGGATATAATGAACTTCTTGAGCGCAAATACAGAACGCAAATTGGGAACAAATGTAAAATGGTCGTACCGTTATCAACCCAATATAGCAATTTTAATTAATTATTATTTTCAAGTGAACGGAAAATTAAAGTTTTGAAATTTGATCTCAAGTGAGATCATCTCACTAATAGTTAAATGAGTGCACTGGTCTTTATCAAAAATAAATTATTGAAAAATTGTTCATTTTTCTTTTTAGATTTTTCGGAAAAAAAAGAGAAGCCCAATTGGTCGAAAAAATATTTCCACCTTAAAAATAACGCGCTCTAATCGACTGAGTTACCACCTATTTTTGGGATTTGTAGTCAAATAAATTGCAATTTACCCTTAAAAAAATAATTTTGGCGAAAAAATGCGGAAAAATTTAATATTTTTTAATTTTTTACGAATTTTCCAAATTTTAAATCGAACTCCATTATTTCAAAGGAACAAACGCAAATTTGAACTCACAGAAGTTGGCAAATCTTAACACGGGAAGTATCTTCTATTTTCTTAAAGACATTTTTATGCAAATAAATATTTAATTTCCTTTTTGCCAAATCAACAAGTTTTGAATCAATTCTGAATTATTTTTTACATGCAGTATGTAATCTGAGTACACTTTTTCAACTTAATTTCAGCAACATTTACCATTGCCATATGACATTTTGTCAGTAATTTGCCTTCCGCAGAAATGCAATTTTTGAAAGCGATATTATTGCCTTTGCATTCTCCATTGAAATAGCAAATACCCGACAAAGTTCGCGGGTTACATATTGGCGTTATGTCACGATCTTCAGAAATGCCTTGAGCAAACTAAAAAGGGAATTTTTATTTCATTTTTGGGGAAAATCATAAAAAAATTTTATTTTCCTAACAAAAAAAATATTTGATTTTCCTAATTATATCAAAAAAATTCGCAAACAGCTACTATTATTTTATATTTTCAAAAAAGAATACCAATGCCTCAATGATTATAGTTACAAAGCGATCGATTTTTCAACCAATTCACAGAGCGTTTTTTTCTACGAATTGTTAGTGATATGCGTGCGTTCAATTTGAGCTATAGCTCGAGAAATTATAGAAAAACTTTTTGAGCACTGTAGATACAAGTGTTTCGGGATCTTTTTTCATATTTTTTGTTAATTTTTACCTCTCTTTTGGATGATTAAACGGTGGTCTACGATGACGATTCATATCAATTGTAATGATCTCCACTTGATACCGAGTATTTGGTGAAAAGCAATTTCTGTCTGGAATGGGCGATAAATGAATCCTTAATAATGTTTTTAAATCTGAATTAAAAAAAATCGCGAAATTATAATGTTTATATTAATAATTTCAAAGCTAAAATTTTCAAAAACAGTCAAAATATAAGAAACTTACAAAATGTTTTTTATAAAATTAAATTGACTTACGTTCAACGAGAATGTGGTGTTTAAAAACGAATAACATGCGGGTCAAAAACATTGGTTTGCATGTGTTCGCGTTTTATTGATTGAAATAATACTGCGGCGAGCCGAGTACAGCAGAAGTGCTTTAAACGGACAACTCCCTTTAGGACGAGGTCGAGCAAAAATTCCTCGCAGCGGGCGTTTAACGAGGACGACCCCGAAGGGTGAATTGAATGAAACAGGCTTGCAAACAAAATATATTCATTTGGTCCTCTTTTCAATTGTCTTCTTCTTATATTTTGTCTCAGATACTGTTCTATCTTTGCCAAGCTTGACTAAAAGCACTTACATATGTGTGAGATCAAGATACGGTCCGATTATGGACATGACAAACAAGTAAAGTATTTGGGTCATGTTTTATTTAAAAATATAACTTTCTTTTTTCTTGTTTTTTGAACGATTTATAAAAATGAATCTGGTTTTGGTGGAACAATCTAATCTTTCGTTAATTATCCCTTTTTTCCGCAACTCGCATTTATAACTTCGATTGTTTAATAAATGGTGAAATTAAGTACTGATACAATTTGAAAAAACCATTGTGAAATATATGCAAAAAAAGGTTATGTTTTGTTACAAATAGCTGAATACGCGGTTTAATAATAAATTAACTTAATTTTAAGAATTTTTTGAAAAACAGATATTTAAAATTTTGACAGATAAGTAATCTTCTGTCAAATTTTATAAAATCTAATTATCTAGGAAGAACGCAGACAAGATTTCGACAAATGGCTTTTTGCATGTTTCGGCACATTTTTATTGCGTCTTCAGATTGATATCTCACTTTCGGATCAATTTATCATCCATACAAATACTAACACATCATATTATATAATTTTCTTTCTATATACACATACTACAAATGTTTGTGGAATTTCCTTAGTATTGATAACATATCATTCCCACGACATACTTAGAAGTTTACCAAAAGCTCTACTATGGTTTATTTTGACTTTCATATAACAATAAACTTTGGCAAGTTTCTTCACTATTACCCAGCTATTTAACAATACCAAGATCTGATGAGCAATTCGCACTCAATGTAGGTTACCTCGTATCCACTGTTAACTGTGGTTATTCTTTAACAAAAATTCCTTTGTTCAAAAAATCTCAGTCACTGTTTAGGGTCTTTGCTGTAGCGTTTTCTTAAACTCAATTCACTACAGTTACGACACACTAACACAATGTTCCGGCCTCAGCTCACTACACTGTTTTATGGTGCCTGAATTTATAAGTAATGATTTAAATAGTAAGTCGAAAAATTGACACAAAGAACAATTTGGGTTCGATTTTTTAGAAGGAGTATTAAATTTTGATGCACTCTCGAAACTGCTACATATGGTCTTTTTGAAAATTTTAGGCGCATCATATAACTCTTTCCACGCTGCAATGTCATTGCAAAGAGCCATTTTTCAATTTATGATTTTTCGAAAAACCCTTCTGCTAAATGTCCGGTAATACTAGAAGTCGAAAAAAACTGGCTCTGCAGCAACATGTTGATTTGGAAAGTTCGTTTGCTGATACATAATTTTCCAGCTTTCTAGCTATCTCCACCGAGAAAATAACCTAGAAATCTTAAAAACGAAACGTTGGTAATTTTACCAAAACTACATGGCGGTATTTTTTTTAAAGGGATTTTCGTGGTTGGCAGTTGCACGAGTTTTTCTCGAAGATGGGTAACCGATTAAAAAATTCCAAGAATAGTTTGAGAGGTCCTGGTTTGAATACCTTGCCTGAGCACTCTCGATTTTTGAACCTGATACCGGATTCCGGTAATTATGGTTTAAATCTTAAATTGTCGGTTTCTCTGTTCACGTTGATGATATGAGACCTGATTTTTTCACCTTTTCGTCTTCAAAATTTTTTGTTTTTTTGAAAGGTCAAAATTTGTAATAGACGCCCAAAAGATCAAATTTCAAAAATGAATCCATATGGGGTTCATATTACATTTGCATATGAAAGAAATTTCATGGAGATTCAAAAATATAAAAATATTTTTTCGTGATGTAATATGACCCCGGAATGTCGACATTGAACATTTTGGCAACTAACTTCCGACCTCGATATTTCGGTCCTAAGCCCCAGAGAGTTCATTTCAGACCAAAGACACTTGAATTTTTTAGCGAATATTTTCAAGGGTCAAGTTATGTATTGACCCAAAAAATCCCTTTAAAAACAAATTACGCCACTGTACTTTTTGTTTCGATTTTTAGATCAGAAATAATTTTCGGTTCTATCCAATTAGGTTGAAGAGAATCAAATGTCGAAAACATGTGTGTAAAATATACTTCAAGTAAATGTAATTCCTATTAGCATATAAATATATTTTTAGTAAAACTTGGTTAATATAAATTTTAAAGTTAGACATATCCAACGGTGCACTGGAGAGGATTCCTCAATCTATGAATTACCGATGGAGTCTACGACGAGATGAAAAGAAAAAGAAAAATTGTTCAATCAAAAAAAATCGAGAATCAAAAAAGGCAAAAATATATGGAGGCTCTGCTCATAAAACAGCCGAAAAGCGAAAACTCAAACTTATGTGAAGAGACGCCAAGTAAAGAACATAGTGCTATTATAGAAGCGTGGATGGCGAGGAATGCGGAAATTTGACGACAAAGGGTCTAGATTACTTTCAATGTCTGCTCATCTTTTGAATTCTGCGTAAATCTTTTAGAAAAAGCTAAGTTGCACTTTGTAGAAAATTTTGCGAAAGAAGCCAAATTTAATTTTTTATTTCTTAGGTGGAGTTTAGGTATTGGCCCAACAGTCTGAGATTTTCGAGCTGGGATTAACTAGAAAGCGACAAAAATGTTTTTTGCCTGTTAAAACTTGTAAACAAAATATATGGTGAAAATGTTTTTTTGCTTTCCTAGTTGATTTCACTGCTGACCGGAAATCAATTCCTGAAAATTGATCAAAATTACCGGAAAAAACGTTTTTTGGAGTTACCGAAGAACTGGTAATTTTCCAATTTAATAACCCTTGGTTTGAAAAGACAGGCACCATAACTTATTGTCTGAAATTGTATAAAAAAGGTCAATTCATACCATTGATTCTCACGCGTCACATAATGTACACTGAATACTGTTTGTGACTTATAAACACACTAGATGTATATCTGTAGTAATGTTTTTATGGAGAAATTCGTGACTAACTGCTTATAAAGAAAAATGGCTTGAAATGGAGAGCTCAAAGAGGAAGAGGAGAAAAAACAAGATAGATTGGAGGATATAATGAGTCACCAACAGAAAGACATGCCAGGATTTTATAAGTATTGTCGCAAAAATTAAAAAACGAACTAAAACAAAAATAAAACAGCTTGCCGTGAAAAGTAATTATTAAATAAATCAAGTTTAAAATGTTGTTTTAGCGAAAAAATCTTAATTATGTCTGCTTTTTTCGCAGACCTAACTTGAGGGGTTTCTGAATGTAAATTTGCTTGCACAAGTCAACTTTCTATATTTGATAAATTTGAACAAGACAAAATATATCGAACCCAGGAAATCGGGGCTTAGGAATCGATTGCAACTAATTATAATGCTTTATTTCGCCCCCGTAATCTATTTTTAGATCTTTCTCGAAATATGACTATTTTAAAAAAATTATTGATTCCGTACTTTTTTTAATTATAAATGCCAAATTGAACTCTCCTGAAAAATTGAGCAGGAGAAATATGTTTAAAAAATTTTTATCATGCATAATTGAAAGAATTAAGACTTTCTTCTTATTTATTTATCGATAATAACACTTTGAATTATTCAAAGGAGGTAGCGGTGCGCGCTCTTTTTTGATCAATTAAAATCAATGTCAATTGACACAAATTCCATACTACCTAGTTTGTTAAGCATTTTTTCGCTAATATTTTCGCTTAATAAAAAATATTTTAATGATAATAAAGAGAGTTTGCACTGTTTACGAAAGTCTTTTTTTTTTTTTTTTTTTTTTACGAATCACCTGAACGTACAACTAATTATCTTTTAAACTATAGTTTGGTCGACTGTTATGTTTCCGTTGTTATTTTGAAGTTCAAACTAATTCGTATATTAACGTCTCGAGTTTTTTACTGCTGGGCAATGATCACAGCGGATTCTAGAAAAAGCATAAACTTTTTCATCAAAAATTATTTTTGATCTCTTAGCAACCGTTTCTCTGTTCAAAATCCACGACAAGACATCCCAAAGTTGCTGATATCGTTCCAGCAAACCGTACCCAAAGAAACTTTTGGTGGCATTAAATTGGTCTTAATTCTCATTCAATTCGGAAATTTCGATTTCGCCGCACTTTTTGGTCGATTTACGCCACATTCGAAATTCCTTACATCATCATGCTCACCACTCCTTGGAGCTTGTACCATTCCGAAAATGACGTTTTTTTGAAATAGCGAAAAAAGAAATAGGACATTTCAAAAAAAAAATTGCTCGCGGTTAAGTCAATTACCACGTTGGTGCCAACCATGCTATGAAAAAGTCAGAAGTAAAAATGTCTTCCAGAGATTACGAACTATCTATTCCGGAGATTTTTAAAGATGTTATGAAGGAATAAAAAAGTTATGAGCCTTCGAAAAAGCCTTTCCAGCCTATACAACCCCCTTAAGGGGGTGTACAGTTTCGGTTTTCAGAATTTCTTAAAATTTTGGGAGCCAAACTAATTCGGGTTAAAAAAATGACAATGAAAATATTATTTTTTATTTTTAAATTTCAAGTTCGACAACACTCCAAGTACCGGAACCTTCAAGTAACCGAACTGTACCCTTAAACTCCGATTGTGCACAGAAGCCTACATGTGTGCTCCAGCATACCTAAATCATCCGAAAAAAGACAAAAAACTGGATCGAGGAATTTTTTGTTTCCAAATACATTATAAGAATTTAGAATTCGGTTTCAAGAAAAAGAGGAGTTTGATTTATCAGGAATTTTGAGCTATGTTCCAAACTCCGTAAAAATTATTTCGGGAAACTGGACATACAAATCAATGTGAGATTACCAGTTTTTAGGAAAGTCTTTTGTGGCATGCAATAACATGAATAAAAATTATTGGTATCGTAGGGGGCAAGACTTCTTTTCTTAGGAGTGAAAATATCAAATTTTCAACTTCAAGTAATCCCATGAAAAAATTTAAGTTATTCATAAAAGTGAATTTAACCAATCAAAATATTGTCCACAGTTGTACTTCATTGCCATATTTACTCGAAAATAATAGAAAAAATGCCATTATCTGCTTTTATAGGGAAAAATAAACATTTTTCATCAAGAAATTCATGATTTTTTAATCAATTTTTGACTTATTTTAATAAATTACTTTTGATTATGAGATATATCAAAGCGGAAAAAACTTTGACGTAGGCCAGATTCTTGTGCATTGTTTTCGACAAAGATAAAAAATTGTAGAGACAACTGTGAAACTGTATCACGTGATATGGTGACACCTTGCTTTTCTCACTAGTTTTTCTAGAACTCTAAATTAAAATTCTAGAATATTGAAATGTCGAATGCAAAATATGACCTTTTCAACTTCCTTAATGCAGAACAAAATTAAAATTCCAAACTGCCTTAAGCTTTTGTGAACAACATTCCAAAGTAGAGCCACAATTGTGGCTCTGGTGCCTTGGCGGAACTTTTTTTTTATATGCCACAAGGTTAAGGGGTTAATGATATACCGTATATCTGTCTGATTAAATGAAGGCCCTTAGAGGCATTAAAAATGCTCCAAATTGATACGGGTGATAATTAAGTGTTACAAGAACCCAAATCATACAAAAAATTTTTTCGCATTTTTTTCGTTTTTTTTCAAAGTATTTTTTAAAAAGATGAAGTTAAAAAAAATAACGTTTGCTCGAAATTTGACCACTAAAACTCAAAATATCGACTTGACGAAGCCAACTTTCTCATCAGTGTTCACTGGCTTTCTTTTGAGCCTACTTCGAAAAAATCGAAGCACTTTTTTTCGGAAATATTTTTGGAAAATGACCAAAAAAATAATATTCGAGTTTGAGCTGAAAATTGCAAAAAAAAAAGCCCACCGTATGGTCGATTACAATTTGTTCTTAAGGAATAACTTGATAAAAATTTGAGCATTTTGCAAAATATTTCGTAGGCGGAGATAAGATTTGAAGCTCTAATTGTGAAAAATCGTCGGTTATTTTGGCGTTCTAGAATTGTTTTGTCGGCCCGATCAAAAAAAGCGTCGACGATTAAAGATTGGCATATTTCCGTTGCGTGATCTGTGAAAATTTGAGCTCAACTTTGAATATACCGTCTGGGAGGAGATTAGTTTTTTGCAGTTTGTAAATGACCTCTTGTTTACGATAAACTGTACTATCGGTGTAATGGTCAAACATATTTTGTGATACATTTTCTCGAAAAGAATGAGGGATAGATCTACAAATGCAGCATTTTCGGTCTCTTTCTCATGAGCTCTTAGTTTTCCAGAATATATCACCGTGATCGTCAAATTATCAGATATACCCCCCTAGTCCTGCATTAACCCACATGCCTCAGATTTCTGAAACAACGAACCAAACTCAGATGGTGGTAATTTATTACCAGCTAACTGAAAAATCATATTTTCTTCCTGGGCAAGTTAATGGTAGACATAGTAGTCATTGGAAAGGTCAAACAAATTTGTGCCCATAAACAAAATATAAATAACGCTTTCGTAATTACGAAAATCGTTTTTTTTTCACCTCCGATAACTTTGAACAACGTAAAAATTGCCGAACTTTTGATAATTTAAAGAAAAACGCGGTGACCTGATTTTAGTTTTACATTCAATATAAAAATACCGCCTGGGACATTGAGAGAAAACTGCATCGCAATACTCTGCGACTCCTAATTAAGCGGCAAGAGTTCTTTTGATTCGTATCGAGCGAAGAAAAACAAATCAAACAGAAAAAAATTTGAGAATCCATTTTTCTTATTAATTTAAAAACCACAAAACTAACTACCACCACCAACTCCTAGCAAACCAAACCGCTTCCAAAAAAAAAGCTGTCAATGCTGCAAACTGGCAAATTGCCCAGAAAGCAAAACAACAAACTTTGTAATGTTTGTGCAAGTTATGTAATGCGAATTTCACACCGTAATTATTTTGTAAAAAATGTAACTTACTGAATAATAACCGTTTTTTATTCTTCAGAAAATAAAATTTATTTTGTACAATGAAACTGTATTATTCATTGTCCTTATTATACTTCAATGTTCAAATTATTTTGTTTGCTTTTGTTTGTCAATAAACACAATTTTGGTTTTGAGCGCTCAAATTCAAAGAAGTTAATATGAATCAAACCTACTAGCGAATAGAAATCAATTTTCAGTTGTTTGTCAAAGTAAAGTTCATTTAGAATTTGTATCTTATAAAAGCCACTAAATTTTTTTTATTTCCCGAATGAAATTGATTTAAGAGAAAAAATTGAAAATATTTTGAGGTGGAAAATCAAAAATAAAGTAATTTTTGTTTCGAATCCTATGATGAAAATCTTCTGATTTTTTGGACACAAAATTAAATCAAAAATTCATCTTGGTGAAAGGCGTTTAATTTATTTTTCAGAAGATTCTCAACTTTCAAAAACTCATCTCAACTTTTCATGTGCGAAATTTCGACGCGACAAAGTTGCTTATCTCAAGAAGTAAAACAAGATAGAGAAATCATTTTAGCACAAGGAGATCAGGAAATTGTGAAAAAGCTCAGCATGTAAATATGAAGTTTAATCGAATAATGGCAACTATAAAATTTAAGCGCTCCCAGAGTCAGCTGGTAATAGATTACCAAAATCGAGTATGTGGGTTAAGGGGGTGGTAGTCGCAAAACGTGATTTTTATAATTGATTTTGTGAGTTAAATCAAAACAAAGAACATCTCAATTATGAAGACAAATAAAACCATTGAATAAAAAGCTGTGTGATTCAGTGTAACAAATCAATATAAATAAGTTAAAGGATCCGCCCGGGAACGGCGCTGGACATTTACAATCTGAAAATTAAAAGCTATCTCCTCTGCTGAGTTTTTTTAGATATCAACTTAAATTTTTTCTTTAAACTTAACTGAAATAATAACGTCCGAAGCTGTATGATCTGATCTCCAAAATTTGTATGCAGGTTGTCGTAATCACGAAAAATCGTTTTTTTTTCGCTCGAAATTTGGCACTTTTTCAAAACCTATCTCCTCTCTGAATTTTTGAGATAATATTTTCAAAGTCAACATATTTCATGTTCAAAAATGTAGTAGCAGTGGACTTAGTCTGAAAAATATATATATATGTCAGTACAGTGGGTCCTATTCTATAAAAAAATTATGGATATGTTGCATTTTTTATGCAGTTTGAAGTAAAAATAGTAGCAAGTGGATTAAGTCTAAAACACAATAAGTAGTTTTTTTTTTTTTTTTTTTTTTTTTTTTTTTTTTTTTTTCTATGTGATTTATTTAATGAGGAATTTTTTGAAAATGGGAAATTTGCATTTATAATGGCAATTTCTACAGAATGCAGTGAGCTTTACTCTGAAAATAACTTTTTAAATTAATCTGAAGGCCTTCTGACCGAACTGGCTTTATTTTTGGTTTTTAATTCTTATTAAAAAGGCTTCAACTTTTTCACGGTCATGATCCATTTTTGAAATTTTTATCTATGATTTAAAATCTTTTTTTAAAAAATTCAAATCTAGCGTCTTCTGGATCAGTAGTTGTTTTTGAAAATAAAATCATTAATTCACTTAACTAAATTTACTTTTATTTCCGATAAGATTGAAAAAAAACCCTTAAAGTTTCACCAAAATATATTCTTTTAACAATTTAATTTATAGACATTTCCTGAAATCGTCCAGAACTGCTCAACGTGTATGGTAATATCCGTCAGCGTAAAGAAAGTTCTTCCTCAGAGGAAGAAGGTGGTTCTGATGATAACGAACCGCTTGATTCTCTCGTTGAGCCAAAAGAAGAAATTCCAATTTCTGAACTTCGAACTGAAATCAAAACGGAAAAAATCGAAATTAAAGAAGAAAATCCAGATGCAGATTCTGACTTTATGGACGATGATAGTGATGATGAAAACAAAGTGAAAACAGAACCTGGAGCTGATGGAGTTAAAGCTGATCCGGATCAAGAAGTTCAAGAAGAAAAAGAGACTCTAGAAGAATTTAAGGCCAGGTTAATAATCTAGATTTAATATGAATTCGAGAAATTTTAAAAACAAAATTTGTAAGAATTGGTTTTGAATAAATAGTTTTGAGAAAAAATCATGAATATCCAGTTTTTGGTCAAAAATAATGAATAAAGAGTTTTGATTAAAAACATACAATACGGAAAATGTTTTTGGTCCTTCGTATTTTTTCTGATGATTTTTCTTCCATTGGTCGTTTAATCTACGACGATCTCCTCGATTTAAGGCCAAAACGCATTTTCCGTCTTGTATACATTGAAATAATCCATATAAAAATAATTTACAGAAAAAATTGAATATGAACGAAAATGAACATGACAGAGTTCGAGTTTTTATTTTAAAACTCCGCGAAATTTTTATAAATTATAACAATGGATGCGGCTGTTTATGCTGCAAATTTGGCTAATAATTACAGCTCTCTAGCTTCATTCGAATTTAAGACCAAAATTTGTCTTCATGCGTCTAAGCGGACGTTTTGAAAATTTGTAAACCGTCCGCTTAGGTAGTTTGTCTTTTAGACGCGACAGATTTGACTTTTTACCACTTTGTCATTATGAAAAATCTTAAGAAAACTCAATTCCGGTCATTTGAAAATCTCGAATTTTGAAAAATTCTTTCGAAAATTAAAAAAATTTTTGGCCTAAGCTTTTTAAGTTTCCAGTTGAATGCAAGAAACCGTTTTTTGATATCTCATTCGGTTCGTCTGTGGTGAAAACTCAAATCTGTCGCGTCTTAACAAAACTACCTCTAAAGACAAATACGACAGTATTTTTATATCGCCGTTTCGGGTAATTCCATTTTCAAGAGACACATGAAAATGTGGTTCGAAAAACAACTATAGTTATATGACTAAATGAAAATTAGGTCCTTATTAGTGGAATCACTAGTTACTAGTAGATCTCGAAACACTGAAATTACATTAAATTTCGATGAGTCAGGAAACTGAGATCTGAATCATCAAATTGATTTTCGAACCAAATTTTCATGTTTCTGTAAACTAAATTTTTCTAACTTTTGAAAACGGAAACGTAGATAAAAATTATAATTTCTGATACTGCACGATAGAAAAAATTATCACTTATATCTCCTCGTTATGCCGCATAATAATATTATTATAATATGCCGCATTATAACTTATGCGTCATAAAAACAATAATTTTCAAAATAAGTTGTCGCGCTCTCTATGACTGAAAAGGTGATTCATGATTTAATAAATCATTTTATAAAAAAGACAATATATATATTTTCCAAACTTGTCTTTTTTGCCTAATAAGTTTATTTTAGATTAAAAAAGAAAAAAGAACGTCGTCTTGATATTTATCGCTCAAAACACACCCCAGAGACTCTAGAACCATATAGAGAGAGGTATTTGGAGAGGAAGGAAAAAAGGCGGACAGAAGGAAAATACGTTTAATTCTTCAAAAAATACGAGATTTCTTGAAAACTATTTTTCATCTTTGGATCGAAAAACTTTGAAAAAAAACTATGATTCAGGGAATTCACATAAAAACGACTAGTATTTGCATTAGACTCTGATTTCACTGTAATGAAAAACTGCCGTGGACTGTTAAAAAAATTAATTTTATAAATTGTAATTTTTTTGTATTTCAGTCAGAAATCAGAGCATGAGCGCTAAAGCAGAATCCTATGGAAGTAAATTCGTGGTAGTGGGGACACGCGCACAAGCAGCACCAGCACCTCTAGCGCCAAGATTAGGGTGTGAACAGTACACAAAACATACTATTTACTGATTTTAAGAGTGAAAAATCATTGAACAGCATTTTTATTTTTTGTTCGAAAAATTTAAATGTTGATTTTCCTTGAAAATATGAATTTGAAAAATATCAAATAATGTCAATATTGGCAAACATGATGGTGAAAGAGGTTCACTGTCAGTAATTTCATTTTTGGTCGCCCTTTTTGGCAAAAAAAAACTCACGATCTCAGAGTCGAAATTTTGTTTTGCTATTCCTTTAAAAGAAATTTGTTGGGCTAGGGGGTCGTAATCGATATAGAGTGCGCAGCAGGAACCCAGCTGCGCAACTAAAACGGTTGCTGGTCATAAAATGAGTTTTTGAAACCTTTATTTTGACAATTTCGTTTTTTGCATTAAAACAGGAATAAGTTATTCCGAATAACGCATTTTAAAAATTATGGCCTTTCAGGGCATGGTAAAACCTCGCATTTCTTTGAAAACCCGAAATAAAGTCAGTCTAAGCGGATAAAATGAGAATTTTCAATGACCATAAAAATGTAGCGGACAAAACTTAAAAATTTGCCCGTTGCGCACCCTGTATCGATAAATGCGGACTTATCGCACTAAATATTAATCTCTTGCTAGGTTTAAGTGCGTAGTTTTTTTTTAGAATAAATTTGCATTTATTAATTATAACTTTTGATGATTCAGAAAGACCAATCCCGATGCATTTACTTTATCATTAATAGTAATTGTCCCCAAATGAACATTTGTCAGTAAAAAATACGACCAATAATGAAATTACTTCCAGTGAACCTCTTTCACCAAAATGTCCTTCGGCACTTTCATTACCCTAATAAAGATCTCTGCCAAAACGGACCCCATCCCGGTTAGATAATTCTCGACGTTGGGCACCGGCCGCCTACGCTAAAAACCACTCTGAAGTGAATCGTAGGCGAGGCGAATTTCCCGAAGATAATGTCCCGGCTCCCCCAAAACGATTTGAACTAAAAACTGCTGTTAACGATGCTCCACCTCCACCACCGCCGGCTGATTATGAACAATCTGACGCTTTTTATGTTTAACTTCTGCAATCAATCTTTATTTTAACCCTTGGAGGCATATTAAAAAAGTTTCGCCGAGACACCAAAGGTCTGTGCCTCCAAGGGTTAATACGTTCGACATTGTGAAAAATCGCTAGATTTTATTGTGGTGGCTTCATATTTTCTTGTGAATGGCCGACAAATAACTTAGCTACAGTCGGTGGTCCTTTAAAAGGTCACTAATTTTACGATTTTAACCGTTTTGTGTAATTCAAAAATTGAATTTCGTTTCAGAACCGTAATTTTGGTTTTCTATCTGATAATGCAACTAAAATTTTCATTTGATTGTAAATTGCATCACAGGTTACGTTTTAAATCGTCCAGGACTGTAAGCTAATTTTCTTGAAAAAATTAGATTTTCGGCGTTAATTAACATGTTTCGTTCCAAATTTCGTTATTATGTTAATTTTCAGCTTATAATTTATGGGGTTTATTTTAAAATTGGAAGTCAATTTTTAAAATTTTAAGTTCCATGGCGTACCTGTTGACCAGGTAATTGTTTTCAGGGCTAGCTCGAAATAAGAGTAAGATAGTAAAGTGGCTATATTGTAAATAAGCTATATTTAGAAAAAATCATGTTTATCAAACATTTCTGGAATTCTAGAAATCAATTTTCACATAAGTCCGTTTTTTAGATACGTTAATTTTTCAGCTCAAATTTTTTATTTCCGATTTTCTGCCGACAATTACCGGTTTCTATAGGCAATTGTAAGATATTTCTTTGATTACGCAAATTCCCGATGGCTTATTCACAATATAGCCGATTTACTTTATTACTCAAAAAATTATGTCCCGTACCCAAATAAAAAGTGGCAAGCTTCCGCATGAAATATTGCGAACTATTTCTCATAATGTTTTCTCAAAAACTCTTTCACGTTTTACTAATCAAGCAGCAACAACTTCTTAAAAAATAATCTTATATTACGCATTACCATTTGTAAAAATACCATTATTGCCTATTAAATGCTCTAATAAAAAATAAAATTTTAACGGTCAACTATTGTTGAATATAATATTAAAAAAAATTGTGATCAGCAAGAAAAATCTGTCTTCGAGGGGCTTTAATTAAATTTAACCCATTTAAATAACCGATCTTTGTCCTGAAGTATTTAATCCTTGGAAAATACATTTAAAAATTACTAATTGTTTTGTTACAGTAGAGTGGCTTTAAAAAGACAGATTTGGAGTCATCAATTTTTTTTAGAAGTGTCATTAAAATTTCAAGTTGAAATGACAGGTTATCGAAAATTTTTCTTTCTTGATAAAGAGACAGGATGTCCCATTTTTAGGGCCTCGTTCCTTTACGACACTATGGCTACTTCAGCGAATGAAAATGCTTTTAAAAAAGTAATTGTGTGTGCCTCATGACTGGCCAATCACAGCGCTCGCTTGATGAAAGTATCCATAGCGTCGTGAGGGAACGAGGCCCAAAAACTCGGACATCCTGTACCGCCGCCCTTTTAAAGTTATTATACTGTGAAAACTCCTATTTATATTCAGCATGTCCATTTCGTGTGTAAAATTAAATTCCCCATGCTAAGCCATTACACGTGCTGTTTTTCTCCCCGCAAATCGGTAAAAATTTTACATGGTCAGATAAAAACCTACGCATTTTTGTGGTTATTTGAAAACATATACGCTTATTTTTGTGCATCAACTCTTTTGAAGTCATATCGAAGAATAACCTGCTGGGTCCTTTGACTTTTTACTATATTTATAGTAAAACTTAAAAGGGCCCATCAGGTATTATCTTCGATATAGCGAGAGTCAAAAACGTTCAAAATGTTTTCCTCCTTCTTAGGTAAAATTTTTGAGTTAACAAATCATTGAAAAGTAATGGCTGAGCATGGTGAAAAAACGGTATTTTATTTAAAAAATATACAAAACCCGAATTACGCAAAATTTAATGAGAACTTGAAATATAATTGTATTTTCACGGCGGCGGTATCTTTAGCATGGAAAGTATCAAAAATCAATGGAAACCTAATAAAAAATTGCTAAAGATACCTTCGCCTATTTTCACAGACAAACCTATTTAAATTTTACGAGCCCTATCTACAGCGAAAATGTTCGATTTTAACTTTTACTGTATTTTATGATGATCGAAATAAAAAGCTCGATACCATTCAAATAGCAAAGCTTGAATCTCAATCTAATAAATCCTTTTTAATATTGATGAATTTCCACCAATCACAGACTTTGCATTTCCTACATTTCAGCCAATCAGATTGAAGCTCATATGTGAAATGTAGATACTGTGTGTTTTCGCTCTTTTTATTCCTCAAAGTATTAAACTCAGAACTTGCCTACGTAACCCTAAACCATTTTGTTCTACAACTCACATGTATAGATATTATTAATATTAATAAAAAATTCAAATAATTTTTTTGTTCGCGAATTACAAAAATTACAGTTACTGTGAATTTTGTCTAAGCGGACAAAACCGGCAATACCTACGCATTTTTTCTAAAAACCCGAAAAAGTGTGACTCTAAGCGGACAAAACTGGATTTTTACTATAAATTCAATGACCATAAAGATGTAGCGGACAAAACCGGATTTCGAAAAGTGTCCGCTTAGACAAAATTCACAGTATTTTTTTTGTGCATAAAGTACCTTTTCAAAGTTCTCAGATCAGTTTTGTTTTATGTCTTTTTTTGCTATGAATAGTGCGTAGGTGCAAAACATAAATACAATAAAAATTAAAATTTTGGAAATGCTCCATTTGGTTTTAACATTTTTTTTGCGTTGAATTCTGTTTGGTCATGTAAAGTAATCCATAAATTATATTTTTGCGGCATCAGATTTTTATTGGTCACGGATTTTTTTCAAATCGGTTGAATTTTTAACCGTTCGCATTTTTCATAGTTAAATATAAGAGAAAACAAGTCAACCAAAAATGTATACTCTTTTTCATGGAATCGCACATTTTACAAAGATTTTGTCTAAAAATTACGAAAAACTTTCGTAGAAAACATCACAAAATAAATTTTGAGTTGAGTTTGCTGGTAGCTTAGAATATATTCAATTCAGTCCAAAATAATAGTAATGTAAAAAAAATGGTATCTTAAAAATTTTCATGCACTTTTTAAAATTTTCGAAACAGTTTCCGGAATTAGAATTTTCGCAAATATGCCACGATGGCATTG
>SCLH01000992.1:101631-126652 GCA_004367855.1 Oikopleura vanhoeffeni | reverse complement strand
TTTATTCTGATTTGAAAATGATTCTAATAAATCGAAAGCTTATCAATTTTTAATTTGTTTTAATTAAAAAAAATGTTATATAACATATCTCGAAACAACCAGTACTATTTTTATGAAAGTCTATTTTTGTGGAAACCGAAATTAAAAAAAAACACATTATGGAACACTTTTTTTCTGTCCATATTGGAATTGAATCAAATATTTGAACATGTTTGAGCTCAACTCCGAATTCATTTTGTGATAGTAAACCTAAAAATATAATACAATTTTCGAAAATTTTTTTATGGCTTAACAAAAAATTATAAAATTGAGAAGAAATTCAGAAAAAATAACATTAGAAAAAAAGTGAAGCAAATAAATGATTTCAGCACCTTTTGCCAATCCCAGTAAAAATATGTCGTCGATAAATACTTTTGATTGATTTTTAATACTTTCTGTTGCCAAAAAATACTAAAGACCGCAAAAATCGCTCTTCAAAGCATATTTTTACGACCTATTTTTACTAGGATCAGAAGTATGTCCTAAAATCACTTCTGCTGCACTACTTCTCTTATTTTTTTCTGAACCTATCAGTCTACAAATCCAGAGGATTCCTATAGAAGCAAAACGTACAAAAATAGCATTTATACAATTTTTACCGGTTATTACAGAGGTAATCAATGGTGATTATTTTCATGATTATATAATATATATCATATTATTAAATTTATCACCCTATTATTTTTAAGATCTATGACGCCAAATTAAAAAAAACGCGTAAAACCGAAATCAGCAATTCTTTCTGAATTAAATCTTGGAATAAAGTTGAAAGTTACTCAAAAGGGGAATTTAGGGTCAAAATGGCTTCCCAGACAACATTACAAAAAGCCATAGAAATTGTAACAAAAGCGACAGAAGAGGATAGAAAAGAAAATTATGAGGAAGCTTTTAAGGTATTATTAACCTGTGGTTTTGTACTTTTTTATTTAAAGAATAATCTGGCTATGATTTCTAATATGAGTTGGGTGCGCACCGGGGAATTGTTAGTACAAACTAAAGCCATTGATAAAAATTCATTAGCTTTTTCAGGAAAAAAAATCGTCACTTGAAGTAAAAAAAATTTCGACTGACACTTTTACCATAATTAGGCAACGCACCGTTGCAAAAATTTTGTCTTATCATTTAGATCATTTTATTTGGTGACGATAGCCCCCTCTGAGGGTCAAAGAGCACTCACTGAAAACTTTTAGTTTGGCCCTTCGGATTCCCGGTGCGCCACCCTAACCTTCATTTGAGAAAATAACAGCTTATTTCACCTGTCTGTTTAACCTCATATCTACTTTAATTATACGGCTAATGAAATCAAATTCATTTCTGCGGTGAAAATAAAACATCAATTTAAATTTGATAATTTATTTGTTTAAAAAGTTATGTTGTTAAAAGTAATTTATAAAAAGTAATTTGCGGGTAATTTCTCAATGGAATTATTAGAATTATAGACATAACGAATTGTAAGGAATATTAAGAAAACTCAAATTATAATTTAAAATCAAGTGTGAAAAGTTCCCTTTTTACATTTTATAGAAAATAGTGACGTCACAGGCTCCGTACCTGAAAATTTCAAAAGAATTGTGAAATTTATTTTTTTGCAAAAGTTTTTTATAGAATTTGACTATGCTTTCAACAATTTACAAAAAAATCCATGAAAACCAAGCAGAAAAAAAAATTAATTTTAAACATCATTCACTTGGAACAAAAGGTTGTTTTCCCAGTAGCGCGTCCCTTTTTATGACACACCTTCCTGTAGGACAAGATATAAGAGCTGTTAGCATAGAAGGCCATACCCATACCAATATCATTCAGGAGCGGCTACACCTATCCTTCGAACCGAGAAAATTTTTAAGAGAAAATAGTTTTTTAAACACCAGACAACATTGGTCTGATGTAAAATGACCTAGTTATTTCCAAAAAAAAAAGCACTTTCAATGATAATCTACTCTCTACTGTACGACTCTTCACGACTGAAAAAGTGAACCACATGGGTGGTGTCATACCAAACATCTTCTGTTTAAAACAAACAATTGTGTTTTTTGAAGAGAAACGAGTTAGTATTCATACAATTGGTGAGCTTATTTTGGACTGTCAGAGTGTTGGTTTAGCGAAAAAATAAGCTTTCATGTAAATAAGTCTTCTGTGATTTTATTTACGAGCTCACAATAAAAGATAAACACTTTATCCTTATTAGCTTATATCAACATGCGTAGAATTACTTCTATCTCAATGCCTTATAAAATCATGAAAGCTAAATCTGCAAAGAGCCAAAAGATACGATCACACAGACACAGGACAGTGCAACAGGTACATAAGATAAACACAAATTTGTTCAAACATATTGACAATATCGTATATTACAGAGTATTTGTGCAGAGTTGGGGTATAAAAATGAACAGAAACAACATAAAATATCTACAAAAAGAAACCCACGTAATTTTTGAAAAAAACAGTCTAGAACCATGCCCGTCATAGAGTCTACAGGGTGTTAAGGTTTTTCCCTGTCTTTTTTCCAAATGTTGATAGGACTTGATTTCCTTCCGTTTTAATTGGTTGAATCCAAGAAAGACGTTTGGTTTTTTGCCAAATTAAATCGTTCTCATTATGTACCTCATCGCTCTCCACATTTGGATAAAAAGAAGGGAGAAAATCTTTACACCTTGTATAGACTCTATACTATAAAACTAAATTCATCGTAACTTTTTTTAGCGTTTCAAATCATATGGCTGTCATCTGTGAGACCAAACATAGACGGCTGAAGAAGGGTTATCAAAAATATCCGAGAGATCATGATTTTACAAAAAATTTGAAATATTTTTTGGAAATTTTTTTAAAAAATTTTTAAAATCCGGAAATTTCAAATGAACCAGAAAATGACTGCATTCATGGTTATACAACGGGAAGAGAAAAAAAAATGCTAAGACCTTCATTGCTGAAAATAAAATTTTCAAAAAATGACAAGGTTTTTTTCATTAATATAATCAAAATCTATCAATTTATCGCGATGAGTCATCTATATCTTTCTCGGGAAACCGGGAAGTCCAAAACCTTGAAAAAAGAAATAACTAGACATGGAAAACTTTTTGTTGTCTAAATGGGCCGTCCTTTTACCGGTATTGGCTTTCATAACTGGCCAAAGTCACTCGTAATAAAACTACACAGGATTCTAGTCCATTGCTACTGCATGCATATTTTTTGTCAGAATTTTTTAGCAATAAGTTTTTTTCTAATATCGACACCCCAATATGGAGTCTAATTTCAATTATACTTATTTTTAAAATGTGGTAGAAATATCTCTCTCTTNATATTATTAAATTTATCACCCTATTATTTTTAAGATCTATGACGCCAAATTAAAAAAAACGCGTAAAACCGAAATCAGCAATTCTTTCTGAATTAAATCTTGGAATAAAGTTGAAAGTTACTCAAAAGGGGAATTTAGGGTCAAAATGGCTTCCCAGACAACATTACAAAAAGCCATAGAAATTGTAACAAAAGCGACAGAAGAGGATAGAAAAGAAAATTATGAGGAAGCTTTTAAGGTATTATTAACCTGTGGTTTTGTACTTTTTTATTTAAAGAATAATCTGGCTATGATTTCTAATATGAGTTGGGTGCGCACCGAGAATTGTTAGTACAAACTAAAGCCATTGATAAAAATTCATAAGGTCGTTTTTTTTCGGTTGGCCCATTGTGATTTCGACTGGGAGAACTAGACAAGATAGCGACAAATGGTTTTCTGCATGTGAAACCTTGGAAAAAAATATGTGGTAGAAAATTTTTTTTGCTTCCTAGGTTGATCACGTGACCGGAAATCAGTCATTGAAATTGCTCAAAATGACCTAAAAAACGATTTTTTGCGAATTACCGGTGAACCGGTAATCATCGGAGAAAAAATTCCTGCGTTCTAAATTCGATTAAGATTCAGATGCTAAAAAACCGTTTGTCGCTATCTAGTCTAGTTCTCTCATAACAGATACCCCTTAGGTGGGCGTACCGATAAAAAAGCGACCTTAGCTTTTCAGAAAAAAATCGTCACTTAAAGTAAAAAATTTCGACTGACACTTACCATAATCAGGCAACGCACCGTGCAAAAATTTTTTCTCATCATTTAGATCATTTTATTTGGTTACGATAGCCCCCCTGAGGTCAAAGAGCACTCATGAAAACTTTTAGTTTGGCCCTTCGGCCTCCCGGTGCGCACCCTAACCTTCATGCAAAATAACAGCCTATTTCACATGTCTGTTTAACGTCATAAAGTATGACTCATACTACTTTAATTATACGGTAATGAAATCAATTATTCTACGGTGAAAATAAAACATCAATTTAAATTGATAATTTATTTGTTAAAAGTAATTTGCGGTCTGAAAGTCGGTTAATTTTCTCAATGGAATTATTAGAATAATTAGAATTATAGATATAAGAATGTAAGGAATATTAAGAAAACTTAAATTAATAATTTAAAATTAAGTTGAAAAGTTCCATTTTTACATTTTATAGAAAAAAGGGACGTCACAGGTCTGTACCTGAAAATTTCCAAAGAATGTTGAAATTTATTTTTTTGCAAAGGTGTTTTTTATAGAACTTGACTAAACTTTGACAATTTACAAAAAAAATCCATGAAAACCAAGCAGAAAAAAATTAATTTCGAACATTTCACTTGGAACAAAAGTTGTTTTCCAGTAGCGCTCACTTTTTAGGACACACCCTGTAGACAAGATAAAGAGCTGAAGATGATAGGCATACATATATATGGGGGTAACTTTTCGAGAGACAATTTTAAGAAAATAGTTTTTTAAACACCAGACAACATGATGTAAAATGACCTAGTTATTTCAAAAAAAGATTTCTTGATATCTCTTACTGTACGATTTGCATGGGTGGTTGTCATACAAACATCTTCGTTTAAACAAAATTGTTTTTGAAGAAACAGTAGTATTCATACAATGGTGAGCTTATTTGACTTCGAGTGTGTGGTTAGCGAAAAAATAAGCTTATCATGTAAAATAAGTCTCTGTGGTTATTTACGGTCAAATAAAAATTAAAACTTATCTTTAGTTATATCAACATGGCGTAGAATACTTTATTCATGCTTTAAAATATGAAGCTCAATCTGAAAGAGCAAAAGATACGATCCGAGACAAGTGCAAACAGGTAATTTGTAGAAACATATTTCAATTTATAATAAGGTTTTGTGGAGTTTGGCTATAAAATGGCCAAAATTCTAACAAGAACCCACGTAATTTTTGAAAACAAAGTCTAACATGTCCGTATAGAGTCTACAGGGTGTAAGGTTTTTCCCTTCTTTTTTCCAAATTGGATAGACTTGATTTCCTCCGTTTTAATTGGTTGAATCCAAGAAAGACGTTGGTTTTTGCCAAAATTAATCGTTCTCATTAGTGTACTCATCGCTCTCCAATTTGGAAAAAAAAGGGAAAAATCTTACACCCTGTATAGACTCTATACTATAAACTAAATTCATCGTAACTTTTTTTAGCGTTCAAACTAGGCTGTCATCTGTTGAGACCAAAATAGAGGCTAAGAGGGTATCAAAAATCCGAGGATCATTTTTTACCAAAAAAATTTGAAATATTTTTTGAAATTTTTTTCAAAATTTTTTAAAATCCGGAAATTTCAAATGACCAGAAATGACTGCATATGGTTATCAAACGGAAAAGAAAAAAAAAATGCTAAGACCTCATGCTGAACAATAAAATTTCAAAAATGAAGGATTTTTCATAATATCAAAATTTCAATTTTCGACGATGAGTCATTATATCTTCTCGGAAACCGGAAGTCCAAACCTTGAAAAAGAATAACTAGACAAGGAATTTTTTTTGTTGTCTAAATGGGCGTCCTTTTACCGGTAATTGGCTTTCATAACTGGCCAAAGTCAATTCGTATAAAACTACACAGGATTCGTAGTCCATTGCTACTAGTGCATATTTTTGTCAGAATTTTTTAGCAATACGTTTTTTTCTAATATGACACCCCTATGGAGTCTAATTTCAATTTACTTATTTTTAAAATGTGGGCTCCTATTGACCCAAAAATATTTGATCTGCATTGTTTTTCACGAGAAATTTTTTGGCAATACTATTGTTGCCATGTGAAACTCAACGGGGTCAAATAACATTCAAGAATTTTCAAGTCGGGACTAAACGGTGACAAATTACGATTTTTCTCTTCTAAAAACCCTCATTTTAAACAATGTTAACCGAAATTTTTTTTAGTACCTTGAACGTGCCGAAAAATTAAAAAATCATGTTATGGGCGAAAAAGACCCCGAAAAAAAGAAAGCTGTCAAGGACGCCGGTGGCAGTGGAAAGCAAACTGATGAAGAAAAAGAAAGTAATAAATTTAAAGATCAACTTTCGGGTGCAATCGTTGTAGAAACGCCAAATGTCAAATGGACAGATGTAGCGGGATTAGAACAAGCGAAAGAAGCGTTAAAAGAAGCCGTCATTTTACCAATCAAATTTCCACATTTATTCACAGGGAGGATTCAAATCATATAAAATATTTTTAAACTAAACATTTTTTCGGGTAGAGCGTCTTTTTTCGAAAAATTTCAGATTTTCGAATATAAAGACAAATTTTTCTTAAAAATCGTTTAAAACTCTCACACACAAAACGCCATTCGGAGACGCTACTTTAGCGCTTATTACGGGGACAGTTAAAGTGCTTGCAACTTCACTGTTCTTTAGTCCTTGAGATTAAGGATAAACTTAAATTTTTATACTATTTATTTTACATTTTGACTTTATTAACCCCGTAAAATAGTGACATTTACAAAGTGAACTTTAACCTATGCAATTCATTAGTGAGAAAATGAGAGACGTCAGAACAAAAATCAATAATGGAGGAGATTCAGAATTAATTTTTCTAAATCGTGACTTTCTCAGCAATAACCTAGGTTATTGTAGACAATTTTCGGTCTTAAATCTAGAGGTGTTTTCCGAAAATAAAACCTAACCTAATTTATCGAAATCACTTCTGAAGAAATATAAATTTACTCAAAGACGTCAGATCAAAAATTGAAAATGGAGCAGATTCAGAAATTTTTTCCTAAAAAGTGACTNTCTCAGAAGTAACCTGCGATTTCTGGTCTCTAATCTACAGGTGTTTTTCAAAATGGCTCCGTGTGTGAGGGGGCTAACCATCTTTTTGGCGATTAATTTTATGTCATAAACCACAATTTGCGAAATGATGAAAGTTCCATCATGGAACGAAATATCTTTTAGAATAGGGTGTTTTTATATTTGAAAAATTAAAATTTCCGATTTTTCAATGAGTTACATTTGTGACGAATTATATTCCCCTCCTTATTTAGTTTTGTTATTGATAAAATGTTAGTGCGAATTTAATCTTTGATAAGGCATTTTAGTTAACCGTATGTAACGAAACACATACAGTAAAGAAATTAAGAGAAGCTATCTAACTCACAGAAATAGTTTTGTCAAATTTTTGTAATAAAAAAAATATATTTTTGACGGTGCTGAAAAATTAAACTCAGGTCATATTTTTTTTGGCGTCTACCCCTGGATACCGAATGAAGAAAATTAACGACGAAGAAAATTTAAACGAAAAGCTTTTTTAACAAACATCGTTAGGTCAAATTTCTATAATACAAAAAAAAATCTTTATTTTTTGACGGTGCTTGAAAATAAACCTCATTTGACAAATGTGAGTTTCCAATTAATTTTCTCAATATTTTGAATCCTTTGAAAGGAAAACGAAAACCATGGAGAGGTATTTTACTCTATGGTCCTCCTGGTACTGGTAAATCTTTTCTCGCAAAAGCCGTAGCAACTGAGGCTGATAATTCTACATTTTTATCAATTTCTTCATCAGATCTTGTTTCGAAATGGCTTGGAGAATCAGAAAAACTTGTCAGAAGTTTATTTGAAATGGCAAGAGAAAATAAGCCAAGGTGAGCCTACATGAATTGGCGGCCGGTAGTATTTTTGAGGCACGTTATTATCCGCCAAAAAAAAAAAATTTTGAATTTGGAATTCTCTCGGCCATTTGAAATGACTTAATCTTATTTAGTTCTAAGATAGCTCAAAACTGAGCACGAAATATCTGTTGTATAATAAATCAAAATTTGGTTAGAATCGAATTAATTTTTTCTTTCTGAGATAAAATAATATTATTTAATTATAATTCAATTATTCAGGTTACATCAGAAAAAATTAAGAATAATTTCGATTCGGACAATTCTTTTTTATTTTATTTAACTTCCTAGATATTTGTGTCGTTTAGCTTATCTAGAAAGGCAAATCAGAATGAGTCATTTTCAAATGCCGACTGAATTTCGATTCAAAATTTATTTTTTGGCGAATTAACGTTCCCTCGTATTTTTATCATAGATTTTTAAAAATTGAGTTAACTAATAATTTTGAGTTAACTCGCAGTAAACTTGCAATTTTAAAATCCAAAATAATTTCTATGCTAAAGATACCTTCACCGAATTTCCGATATGTTTTATGAATGATATCTAACGAAAAATTTAGTATTATTTTTATTGACGAAATTGATTCCCTTGTATCAAGCCGAAGTGATAATGAATCTGAAGCATCCAAAAGAATCAAAACTGAATTTCTCGTTCAAATGCAAGGTGTTGGAAATGATAACGATGGTGTTCTAGGTAAATTGTTTATATAAAATATCTTATGAAAAACGTATTTGCTTTGTACTGGTAAATACTGGTTTCAAAAGCTGTCAGGTAATTTTTTTTAGTAGCGACATATTTGACTTTGCCACAACGAACGAACCGTATACGATATCAGTGATATCATATCACAAAACTTTTTTTCAAAATTTCATTTCCTCACCAAATTTTATTTCTTTAAATTGCTTGAAACGTTTTTAGTGAAAATTTTCAAGTGGTAAAAAAATCACCGGTTCAAACCCTGAATTACCGGTAAACTGGTAGTGTAAATTTTTTATACAAATTTTTCCCCGCATATTTTTTAGTTTACATTTGGATGCAACAAACCGTTTTGTGATATTTCATACGGTTAGTCCGTGGTGGCACAGTCAAATCTGTCGCTGCTAAAAACAAGTCCCCTCAGTGAAACAAGTGAAATTATTAAAAAATTACTCCAATTGTGAAATTTGAATTAAAATTATGAATCGCAAAAATTAACTTTTAATAAAATTTAAGTTACAATTTTATCTATAAAACTGTAGACTTAGGGACCATACTATGAAACTAAAGTCTGATTTCAGTCTTGGGAGCTACAAATATCCCTTGGGTTTTGGACTCAGCTATCAGGCGTCGATTTGAGCGTCGTATTTATATTCCTTTACCAGAAGCCCCAGCCCGAGAAACTCTTTTTAAACTTCACATGGGAAGTATCGAAACAAAATTAACCCCTAGAGATTATCAAGAACTCGGAAAATTAACCCCTATGTATTCTGGAGCTGATATTGGTGTGGCGTGTCGAGATGCATTAATGGAACCAGTTAGAAAAGTCCAACAAGCTACACATTTTAAACGAGGGAGAGGACCTTCACCAACAGACCCAGATAAAATTGTTGATGATTTACTTATGCCATGCAGGTATGTCTAGGGTTAGCATCCCCGATCAGGCGCTTTATACGAGCCCTTTATGCCCTCAAAGCAAAACAAATACAAAAAAATTCGAAAAAGTTTTTCAAATTTGTAAGGACGATATGAAAATAAAAAAAACTTGTGGACAGGGGTAATAGAGTTTGAAAAATATTTTTACAAAATATACTACTAGTAGTTAAAGTTATTTTGATAGCGGTCCTCGAATGGAGATGGTTTTCACGACAAGCATTTGAACCTCTTTTTCTAGTCTAGGTGCACAAAATGGTCTGAAAAAAATAATATTTGTCACCTTTGTTTATAAGGATATGTTTTGTTTTGCAATTTGGTTCATGTGTAGAAAATTACCGCTGGAAAGCCAAAATTTTGAAATTTGGGTCATAATTAGATTCTGAATCGCGAAAATATTGTAAATTATAATATCCCCTACATTTTTATTGTCTTTGAAAATTGTCATTTTACAGAAAAAATATTTTTTTCTAATTAGAAATTTTTTTTTTTTCATTTAAACCAACGATTTTCAGGTGCAGCCCACTTCGTAGAGAGAAACTAAAAATAATTTTTTTAACAAATTTATCTCGTAGAGCAGTTTTTTGCAAATTGAAACAAAATAAACGCACTCTAGTCTAGCACCCTATGTCTTGAACGAAATTGTTTGTAATTGCTGGCGATGAAGCGTATACGCGAGTGACCTATCAAGAAGTTAAACTACCTTTATATCGCTATTAAATTGTAAAGATATCTTATTTGCAAATTATACTTTATATTATATATTATAAATCTGGACTATGGCCAATTTTTAAAGTTAATTAATTTATTATTTTTAGCCCAGCCGATCCCGCAGGAACTGAAATGACTTGGTTGGATGTTCCCGGAGATAAACTTATGGAACCAATTGTCGATATGAAAGATATGAGAAAAGCTCTTCATAGCACAAGACCAGCAGGTAACAATTTAGAAAATTTTTATTTCTATGGTTTGCGACTTTACGGACAATCAATATCCCAAGTCAAAGAAATTTTTCAAGGAAGACAAAACAAATTTTTAGACACCTGTTTTTCAGAAAAATATAACTAAAGAGCAAAAAAAATTCTTCAAAATTTTCTTAAAAGTTAAAGGACAAAATGGCAATTTTTTATAAGCAAAAATGGCATTTTTTCTAACCACTGTTTGTAAAAGTTTGAGCTAACGTAAGTACTCGAATGCATCCATAGTGATTTCCGGTTTGATAATCAAAGATTTTTCGAGTGTTTTTTCAAAGTTAGAAAAATTATTACGTCAGGTTTAAACGGCGTACTGTCGTGTGAATCTCGATACTTGGTATAAGGTATGTAATATTCATTTATAGATCACTCAGTCTATTTTATACTGCTGAGATTTGGTCCAACCGACTGAAATGCTAGCTGACACAAACGGGATTTTCTCTTTCGTCCGCATCTGGACAGACCACCAGTACATATTATCTTATTTTTAATTTTCATATACAAAGTGTACGAGATATTTATTTTCAGAACAAATGAGCAACATTAAACTTAGAGTTACTGTCGCTGCTTTATGTTCCAATTTATTTTGGTGATAACATTTTTAGTCTACTTTAGTTTACTTAAATTCCCTACCCCTCGCAAATGCAAAAAAAATGTCCAAAAAATAGGCATTCAAGGGGCAAAGGGATATGCGCATTTAATGGGGCCTGCCTTTTCTTTAGAGAAAATTGTTTTTCTTGATTTTTTATTGTTTTTTTCATTCTTTGAACAATTCGTACACAAATACGAAATGTCGGTTTGCAATTTCTAGTTTCCAGACCTTAAAATTAATAGTTTTCTAGAATTTTAATTAATACGAATAGATGTATTAGAAACACACTTAAGCTTTTCATAATATACAGATAAACTCCATGGATCGGGCTATAAATTGATGTGTTTAAAGTTAAATAAAAGGTCAACATTATTAAAATTTATTTATAGGCAATGAATGCGGAGATGTTAGAATTAACTTATTGCTCCAGACAGTGCTAGTTGATGATTATTCGCGCTGTACGCTCTATTGGAGGTTTCTGGGGCATGTAGTCAATAATATCTAGCGGTGTTATTACTTGTCTTCTTATTTGTGTACCAATTTTCTGAAAAATACGTAGGCCAATAGCTGCTATTTTCGACCGCTGTTATTCAAATCATATTTTTTTTTTGCGAATGTAACTCTACGGTTTGGTTATTTCTCTGTATTTTGTTTATAATTTTATCTTACAAAGCAGACCTTGTATGCAGTTATTTTTGAGTCTCATACTTGACATTTATGAACAATAACTTTTCGCGCCAAACTTCGAAATATATCTTGCCAGGTGTAGTATGTTGGTATAGATATCAAAGATTTTTTTGTAACGTAAAAGTATTGGGTGAAATCTTTTTAGAAAAATAGCATTCGAGGGTTGAAGGGATTATTGCATTCGAGAGCGCATCGAGTGGGTAGGGACGTACCCCACAACTTTCTAAAGAATTCCCTTATTTTCTGCTTTTTCTTTAGTTCTCTATACTTCATATTTTTTTTCAAAATAACTTCATACTTCTTTTGGTTTTTCGAATATAGTGTATATATGCATTTCTTTATTAAAACTTATTATAAGTCGATTTATAAACTCTTTTCTAAATCAGAACTCTTTTGACTGAATTTTTCGCAGATTGGGTGTTAAGTAATTCGCAAGTGTGCTGATGTACAACTATTACGCTCCTTTTGATCTTTGCAGTATAGGCGCTTTGAGTTTGCTCATCGAGTCCTACTGCTCTGCCGAAATTACTTCTGACCCAATCTGCCGAAAAATTTCTCATACAAAAAGTTGCTGATTGTGAAATGATTGTAAAATCGAAATCTTTCAAATATTTTTCTAAAAAAAATAAGCGGCTTTTTCAATTAATCACTAAAAGTTGCAAATAAGATCATGGCGACTGTCGTAACTCCACGATTCATCAGTGGTGTTCAGTGGCTGTGTTGAGCCTACTTTCAGTCAGACATTTTTTTTATCGGATTTTCGTATTGTCGAGGTTTTAGAATCTGAAAGAGTGCTCGAGTTGTAGTTTGTTTCTGTGAGTCTCCTTTGAAAATTTGAAGGAATTTTCTAAAGTTTCCTTAGGATATTTTTCGGCAATTTTCTCAAATGAGTGTTTTTTTTCTCATATTTCTAGAGGAAACTTTCGCATAAACCAGGAGAGATTGTCAACAAAAAGGTATAGTTCTACAAGAATGTGCTCTACTCTGGCTGTGAGATCGAAAAGCCTCTTTATGGTTTGTTATCGAGAATTCATTCACACCAGTACCTCTTAACTAATCTCGAGTCTAAGGCAAATTGCAACTATACACTTTTTGTACTTTTTTTCAGTTTGTATGATTCACCGAGTCGATGATGCACGGCTAGATTTGTTTTGTCATAATATAAAGGCGTCTTGGTTTTAGTTGTCCTGAATGTGTGTTCTGATTTTTCCAGAGAATTACATTAAGAAACCGGTCCGGATGAATTTAGCGACTAAGATAATGTTATTCATTGGATTAATTAAAGTTTTAGTAAACGACTCGGATTCTGAGGACTTTCAAAGAGTCACAGATAGGTCGGTTAATTTGAAGGTAATTGCGGGCCGACAGGTGGTGCAGTGTTGGAGGATGTACCCGGCGATTGCAGGGTCGCGGTATAAGAATACAGTGGGAGGACGGGTATCTGCGCTCCTGTTCATGGCAAGATCTCAAGATGATATTGGTCATATAGATACGTAATAGTTGATGTTTTGTATTTATGTTGACCATCTTGTATGTCGTGTTGATCAATTTACAGGTGTTTCGTCTAATTATTTTGTAAACTATAACTATTCAAGCTGATTAAGACTTTCATGGGTATTTGTAGGAGCGTACACCTTATAACTTGAGGAGAAGAGCTATGGGTGCTGGGGCAAACCTGGTTTTACATTTAGTTTGTGTCATTATATGTCCAAACTTTGTATGAGGTGTCAAATTACTTGGTTCGGTATTTCCGTCATAAACGAAGATATGCATTTATTACGTTTATATTTGATGGTCTAGGTCGATTTCTTGTGGGGGAAAAAGTGCGAGACTGAGGTTGATCCAGAATTCTACTACGGGTAACCTTTCAAGATTATATTTTTTCCAATATTTTATTGCTTGCAACTTTCATTTGTATGTTAATTTAAATCATTCTCTAGGTATATATATTAGTAGTTATTTAAGGATTTATGTAGACCTCGATTACTAGGACCATGACTTCAATTGAAGTTAGATTAACAAAAATTATGGGCAGTTGCAGCAAATCTTTAGGCTAAAGTAGCTATCATATTCTTGTGATAAAATAAGTGGTTGGAAAAAGCATACATTGATGTACTCCTTATGTACGGTTGGATTATGATTCATGACGACTTTGGCTGTTATTTTTACAGCCTGCCAACGGATATCTATGATAAATTGTGTTGCAAATAGACAGTTGCGCATTTATCACACCGACAAGGATTACCTGAACCATCAGAGATAATTAGATTAGCAATTATTAACCGCTGACCGTACTTGTGTATGGTGACGGTAGGCTGGCTTGGTGTATCTCAAGAGTATGAGATATTACGATCAAGCTTCAGGATGGCGACTCAAATTACGAAAAAGTACAAATCAGGTGACAACCAGAATATGATTACTTCGGCAGTGACCAAACGCATGTGACTTTTTTGAGTCGTGAGGGTAATTCTAGCTCTCAGTTAGTAAGTGTCGCGATTCAGATTAAAATGAATCACACATGGACAATTAAATTGCTGCCAATAAAGTCGAGGCCCAACTCAATGTAGTCGATTCTGTGTATTTTATTGGGTGCAGGATTCGTAAGATCTCTCATGAGCAACTGATGCGATTATAATCCTCACTTAACTTTAAGATATTTAAAATCATAAATACGATACTTGATTGGTTGAAAACATGGTACTCTGCAAAATCAGTCTGTTAATTTATGCTAATAATACCAATTGCCGCGCGAAATGCACATGTCTAGTTGCGTGATATGTTAGTATTTTTGGATTGTGTCCCGAGAGGAGTTCCGGATGCAAACTTCGGGCATATGGATCAACGGGTATGTTGTTCCGGTGTCTCGACGTTAGACCAAACACCGGCGTTTATAGATAGAAAATGGCGGATATCCTAGAGGATTAAAATAGCGTTTATTTTTGGTAGATCGGGATTTCGCGCTTATGGTTACCGTTTGGAGCGGATGACGCTGAATTGAGTTTTTGATTATGGGTCGAGAATCTTATAGATTGCGAGGCTCTAAATATGGGGTTCAAGCTTACTGACACCAAGACGCGTCCAAGATTACAAACATGAGGCATGGCGAAATGTTGGTCAAACTGATGTCAGGACGAGACAGGATTTTACACTTGTCGGGTTCAAAGATGAGTGAATCTCGTATTTTTTGTGGCGAGAGTGTTCATATTGTCCCTCCTAAATTTGGGTTATTGTGTAGGAATCGGCACGATGAAACGCTCATTCGAGTAGGGTGATAAAGTAAACTCGATCACAAAATACTATACTATATGTTTCTTGTCCTGTTATCGTGAATCATTTTCAAGAGTTGCATTTAGTGTCTATAACGGCATTGAGGTATTATTTGAGCACCCTTTACAAATGTAATATTTCAAATAATATGTGATACAAACTTAACATCACCAAATTTTAGCTTAGATTAAGTTTCGTCTCAAATGTACTGAGTCTAGAGTAATATAGCTTTATATTGCTTTGTCTATGAAATTGGCAAATTATCGATATAATTGTTGATATCAAGATATGAACTTCGTTAGGATTAGTCGGCTCGGGTAAACATAGTCTTTCAATCTAAACACGTTTATTACTATTTCTCAAACAAAGGTGGACTTCCAAGCCATTTTTCAGATCAAATCAATCATCTTATAACTCTATTGGGTCGTCTCTCCTCGCTTAAAACATCAGTATTTACAAACTACAACTAGTAATTATAGCACGCGCTAGGTATTGGTGGCGATTTCATAATAGACAAAAGGTGCTGCTTCGTCTCTCGTAAAATTATGTGTCAAAGATTGGCCCATGCTCGCTGAGTGATCACTCATTATTTCCTTTTGATGTCTTGTCGTATCTATTACCGGCTAGTATATCTTGAGTATATGATAGCTCAGTGAACAACCGGTCAGTATTTGGGTGCTCAAATTTGCCAAAACCTTAGTGATTTCCAATTTTTTTATCTTCCTTTTTACTGCGAAGTAAACTTCCCTGTGCGCTTGTTGTGACTGATTCTTCAAATATATCCCTTTCTTGAATATGATCATATTTTACCATTCTTAAAGGGCTACTTTAAATCTAACTTCGTGTCCATGACACGGGTTATAAATGATCTACTCTGGTGCACAAAAACGCACGATGGTGCTGTTCGAACGATAGAGGCTCAATGAAAAGTTTTGATGAGCCAAATTTTTAACTTCTCTTGAGAATAGAGGGTTCGCGGATCTCTTGTGATGGTATATCTCACTCTAACTGGTCGAGTCCATCTAGATACATAACCTAAAAATGTGTTAAGTGTCGCGGCCACCAGGAGAGAATGGTTGTTGACGTGCCACAAATTATTGACTAGAAGAGTTGCATTCAAAGTAACACCGAATACAAAAAAATTATAAGTAATCTATTCTTCGCTCAGTTATAAGACACTCTCTCAGAGTAATCTCTCGACTTTCTCTAAAAGTCATTAATTGCATAGTTTACCGTTGATAACACGGGTGAGTGACGGCAAAAAAATGAGAATAAACATAATCAATAACTCTAGTGAGTTCTTTATAATTCGCTCTCCGGTTCAGATGGCGCACCGCAAGGCGTGTGTTCGTCGACCAATAACTCCTATTAGTTCTAGGTACTGTTCAGAAGATACCCTTAAGTGCTTGTTACGCTAAAAAAAAAGCGTACCTGATCGATATGTCAGAATTTGCCATGCTAAATTCGTCTTTCGGAAAAAATTTTTGGGAAAAATTGTTTTTTCATTTTTTGAGTTTCTAAACCTACTTGTGAAATTTTTTTCTTTGAGCTGTTCAGTATAGAATTATGAACTAGTTAAGCCTTTAAGTGTGTGCGAATCTCATCAAATAACTTTTCTAATGACTGTGCTCTGTCGTCATGAATTTTTGATATTTAACTGCAATACAGTCTTTTCAGTCACATTCCATGCTTTTAATTTGGCGCGAATAATCTAAATAATGTGTGTCAAATCATATCTGGAATATAAACATTGGCTTCTTCTCGTCAGTGAGGAGATTTCAAGAGCAAATTTTCATGGTACTTGTGAATTTGAAATACTCATTCTGCCACATGGATTGTAGGTCTGTGACAGAATGTATAATGTCTGGTTCTCGCGATCTTATAGTTACTGTGAGAATTTAGTATGATGTATAACAGATGTTTTGATCTGGGTAATTATATTGCTCAAGTGTGGGTGTGAGGGGAGGTTAAAATTTATTTTTCTATGCCATTTTATGGTTGCACAGAGCCTATTGATTCCTGATGCCATGAGGCCTGACATTAGCGACCATCAGTCTGGACAGGTGACATAATAAAGGCGCTGTTGTCCGAGAAAGGCCCCTAGTGTCATAATATACACGGACCGCGTGACTGGAGCTAACATGCAACGGCCCCGGTCTAGGGATAACCCGCCGTAGGGGCGGCCTTGTCCGGAAAAACGCCTTTCTTATGCTGTCCCACACAAAACCAAGGTCGTAGATAAAGATAGAGATGCAATTCGGAAAAATTCCGCTTTCCCAAACAAGTTTCCTGATATTAGTATTGTTACTTGATTTTTTCTCACAATTGTTATGATACGAGTTATAATAATAAATATAAATTCACAATGTAATTTTTGTCTGATCGAAATTATATTATTTAATACCTCGGTTGAGGCGGCTTGCTCTCTCAATCGAACCAGGTGTTGTAATTCTCATACACAAAAAAACGTGTGAATTCGCAATATTATCTCGTCACTCAAAAAGAAATGTGCCAAAAAAACTATCTCTGTGTTTCTTATGAATGGCATAACAAAGAAATCTTCACGGTTTTCCAGTTCAATCGTTTAATTTGTCTCAGTTATACCCTTACTGATCGTTCTTTGTGATCCTTTGCTTTTTCCTAAATAAATAAAGCCACGCTTATTATGATTCATCTATTAATATATTTAATCTTGTCAGAATTAAAGTTCGATCAACTAATGTTACACATCCAGGAGCTATTGGCAAGCGTCTTTGATTTTCTTCATATAATCTCGACTCATACTTCGACATTATAACAGTATTCCTGTGGCCAGCAATTATCTTCTGACCATGAGCCCAATAAACTGCTTTTTCTAAAATGTAATTTTTTTCCGGTTACATTTTACCCAGTAAGCTATTCTACCAAGTCATTGAACTTCTTTGCTACTCTGTTTCTGGGCGTTTATTGCTGCGTAGCGAGAAAATGATGCTCATTTTTTGGGCATATATAGCTTCTCGGGGTAGCCAAGAGTGCTTTTATATTGTTTAAATACGACAACTGCGTATACTTTTTTCATTTATTTGTTGGGGTATACATAGCAGTGCAGCTATGATGCCTGGTTTTTGGTTTGCATGTTTATGGAATTATAAATACATTTCTACAAGACGCAGTTAATTATAGCTTTATCTTGTTTCTTATACTATTATTATACCCCCCTCACTTTCCAAACAATTTTGATATATCTCTCTTCTACAGCTCGACACTCAATCTGATTCCTTACAGGGGACGCCACTGTTGTGTTTAAGACGGGCAATAAGTTCCTTGGTTAGTATTTGAGATGCACTCAAGTAAGATATATAGTTGTAATCATTATTCGCTTCGACCCGAGATCAGGAATCGATTCTTTTAAGTTTGGTTCAGTTTTCCGACCTGAGGTGATCTTTGTTGAAGAATCTGTTATTGCTGTGGGTCATCTTTATGCCAATGAGTGAATATGGGAGAGCTTTGTTTCAGACTACTTCATCGGGAAACATATTTTTCAACTACATTTCTCGGAATTTATAATAGATTCAGATTCATATTATATGACAATTGGCCTCTCCTCAGATTTAGAGTGCTGCTCTTTAGATAATCGCTTAGCTTATGAAGTAAATCTGAATGTCTGAAAAGTAGCAATATAACAAGTTTTCTGTATCCCTTAGCTAGTCCGCCATGCAGAGCGCGACTATAAATCTGAACATGTGTAGTGGTAAAATAGTATTGTTCTATGAGATCTTTATCGAGGTCAGGCTCACGGCACGGTGTGATTGCCGAGGAGATTAGATAAAAGGGTCTCCGAAAATATGCTACTTTATTCTTTTATGTGTGAAGCCTCTCATTTGGCCGACGTTGTGGTTTCGCCGCTTCAGTTATTGAATGCTTTATTGTTCTTCTGACAAAACGAAGTTAGCTCTTCTTAGTTCATGAATGTATGCTCCGTTTAGTGATACGCACGTTACGTAGTAGCTCAAAGTACCACCTCAGGAACCTGTAGTGGCCTGACTCTGCCGATTCTGGTGTGGTCGACTCTTAAAGTATGGGGCTCTCCTGTTTTGTCTGGTACAACACCTATTAGCTCAGGTCTTCCGTTTTTTCCAGTTGTCAACCGAAAACGAGAAATACATTATGCTGAAATTTATGTTAGAGATTCGAATGCCGTCCTTTGAGGAGTGACGGAAGTTATAAATCGGTTCATAGATTAGGGACACTACTATGTGTTTTGAGATCTGCGCCAACACTCGAAGTATAGAGAGCATAAGTTGCTGAATTGCATAATTGGGGTCAAGCGTGGAAAAGCTATGAATATGACAAATGATAATAATTCTTCAGTTATGTTTCTCTCTTTGTATCTTCATATTGCAAATCTAACTAATACTTCTGACTAAACATTTTGGCAATCGAATAATTATTTTTTTCAATCAAGATTAAAATTTTGTCTTTTATTTCCAGATTCGTTCTTATTTCGTCTGTACCGTAACTCCTTGCCGTGATTGAAACATTCTTATTAAAAACCCCTTATTGCCAAAAGCCATGTTTATATTTAAAAAGTCAAGAACGGATTATTCCTCTTTCATAAAATAATTTAATTTGTTGATCTTCACCGGATTTCTTGTCAGTTCTATAACAGTCGACGTAAGCTATAAAAAGGGGGAACTTTTTTATAAAAAGTTGTTCAAATTATCAAAAAACTTTAACAAGAAATATTTTTGCGAGAATTATTTATTTTCTGAACAATATATCAAGACAAAACCGACGAAAATTACTTCGATGACTCAAGCTATTTATCATTGCGGGTATCTTCAGCATAGAAATTATTTTTTATAAAATTTGCATATTAAACACAATTTTTTTTTCTTTTTTAAATTATATCATGAACATTTTTTTTCGAAATTTGTCTAAATAATGAGTATGATAATTATTTGCGTTTTGTGCTATTTTCAAATTAATTCCCATCTTAATTATTGCTCCCAGCCATGAAATAGCGAGTCATGCTGAAAATTTTCGTACAGAATCTGTCAATATAATGAAAAATAATTTTTGCATTTAAATATCAAAAATTATTTAAACCTGTGTCTTTAAAGTATATATTTTTTGCTAAAAACATTATTTCGATCAAATCATCTCTTAAATCATTTATAAGTTTGATTTACTCTTTTAACACACGTTCGATTTTTTTGAAATTTCACACCAAATGCAATTTTAACACCTATATATTTTAAAATTTCATTATTTCAAAACATTTCTTATTTACACCGCAAAAATTTTTTCAAAGTCCACCAATTTTTCATTCATAATATAACTGATTCATTTAGCCTTTGTTCTTTTTAACACGAAGGCAGCCAGCCAAAAGATTCATTTTCTCAAAATTGCCAAAAATTTAATGAATTTTTTCAAACCGCCGACACAACTTTTTATTTTATTGAATTTTAAAACATTCAAGCGGTTTGTCCTCCGTTTAATACTAACTGTATCTCTTTTATGCGTAACCAACAGCACCCGCATTTTGCCGATCTTTCAACCATTCTAATCTTCACTTTCAACGATAAAAAAACCAAAAATTACAAACTTTCATGACTGGTTTAAACCAAATTATTTATTTTGCAGGTCGCATCGTGGAATTGCATTCCGGCCTGTTTAAAGGGGTCGCGCAACCAGGAGTCTAATTAAGAAAACGTAAAAAGAATCAGAGGCGGCGTGGCCAGGACATTCGATGCTAAGCTCGGAGCGTATTTGCGCGCGGGCACAATTTATGTGTTTTTTTTTATTTTTTGGGGTTAATAGAGCCATCACTTTCAGGAACAAATAACACTCTCCATAAAGACCAGAGACAAAATAATTACCTTGTCCAGTACAGGAGCAGCCTACAAGCTCTCTTTTCTAATGGCTTGACGAGTCGTACCTCAGAATCCTGTTCTCGATCTCGTAACTTATGTGTCGTATCTCTCTACTGCATAGAATTTTTTACGATCCTAAAGGCCGAACAATAGTTCACAATCGACCCACTATTGATTATTAGTTAATGTCTGTGGATATAAGTTAACTTTTATGATTCTTCGTTTATTAGGACTTCTTTAGTAAAGAAATCTCAGTGGTCCCCGGAAAGTGGGAAAGTTGGTCCTGTGAAGGTGTGTAAGTGCGTGTGTCAGGGATATATGAAGAAAAATAGTAATTGTAATACAAGAAGTGCATCTTATAATTGTATATAATCTAAACTAAGGAGGTAACCACAAGTTTGTTTACTTTTATCAGCCATAGAGCATATTGAGTTAACCATTTTTAGGGTAAACCTAACGAACTAATATCCTTATTTTGTGGAGGAAAAATGTTCGTGAATGCATGAATAATTCCGCGCACAAGGAGCAACAAGAATCTAGTTCCGAAACATATGTATATAACTATGTTGGAGTAATTATACTTCATAAATATCTTCATCGTTTTTGGAAAAATAGTACGCAACCAATAATTTCAATTTTTCTGCTAAACTTAGCAGAATAGTCTACAACAGGTAGCCTAATTCTTTCAGGAATATGTATTATAAAGTGTTATTGTAGTATGTTTCAGAGGAAAAAAAATATAAAGTTTTCGCTACATTTGAATAAGACTGCTTGCTTAACATTTTTTGGACAAGGCATCACGGTTGTTAACCATCTTTTTTTGCATACATATTGTCTTTGCTCAGTTTTTTTTGTCCGGCCTCTTTTTAGCCTATTTATATATCGCATTTTATTTTTGTTTAGTGTTCATTTTCGACAAGTCCTAAACTGCTGTTGTCCCATATTGTTAACGATTCCTAAATTCTCTTAGGCTCTCTGAACTATTGCATATTAGACTGTCTTGTTGGTTACCTAATTTATTCGTCTAAAGTGTTCTGTCTCTGTCCTTCAGTTTGCGCAAGTCTATTCTGCCAATTTCTTGGTCTCGCTCGTTCCGATTGAGGTCTTTAACATATCTAATAAACATTATTAATACTGTGTGGGTCTTTAATTTATTTATGTTTCAACATCTTCATTATTTTTTCTTTTTTTTGAAGGAATGATATTGATTTGGCTGTTTTACTTTCATCGGCTGAAGACTAACGGATTCCAATCTAAGTTTAACATTTTGGAAGATATACTGTGAAGACTATCGGTGTGTTAACCTGGATCAAAAGAGTTTGGGTATTAATAAAAGAACAACGGAATTTCATATTCTATACTGTTTAGGCTCAGGTTGTATTGTACTTGATAATTCATCAAATACCATCTCTCTGTTCTCTCGAACCATAGTTTGTTTTTTATTAGGCCTCTGAATTATCGCGTCGTCGATATCTCTCTATTTATATATTACTAACTTAAAAATAGTCTACTTCTCTAAAGATATATTCTAAATTTATCTAAAGATATAGTTGCTTATACATTGTTTGTCTTAGAGAAACGAGTTATTAATTTCACAGCTATGTTCTAGCCGATTAGTATCTTCTCTAATTTTGTTCGTTTATCGTACTCGTTTTGCAAAAGTCTTTTCCTGAGGTGTGTTCGCGTCACAAACCTATCTGGGTGCAATTTGTTTGCTATGACTTTCTGTCATNCAAATAAGTATTTTACCATCCAGATATATTCAGCAGTGATCAAAATACAAAACAGTGTCATTTGACACCACTGGAGGTGTCACGTGTCAAAATTAATGTCACCAAAAAATTTCTGATGAAAAACTGACCATAACCACAGGTTTTCATAAGAATCTACCGTAAGATTCTCTGAAAACCGATATTTACCGGTTCGGAACCACATTTACCGGTGGTCCGGTTAAGTGGGAAAACCAACAAAAATTTTCATCGTTTGAAGTTTGGTCAGGTACACGATGCAAAAAACCGTTTGACGATATCTTATCTGAGTTTCGAGTAATGATGCTATCGCGGGTGGGTTCCTTTAAAAAACAGCTACCTTAGTTTTGGGAATTCCAACTCAGTCATATTTGTATTACTGTGAGTTTTGGCCAACCGCTGACAATGTAGCTGACAAAACGGGATTTCTTATTCTGTCCGCTTGGCCAGAACCCACAGTACATAAAAGATTATATTTTTAATTTCAATTACAAAAAGTGTACGATATTTAATTTTCAGAAAAATGAGCAACATTAAAACTTAAGGGGGGACTGGTCGCTGATTTCATGTTCCAAATTTATTTCGGGTGATAACAAAGTTTACTACCCACAAAATTATCAAAAAAATTCCCTTAATTTTCGCGTTTTTTTTCTTTAGATTTCTCTATACTTCAGTATTTTTTTTCAAAATGAACTTCAAAAATACTGTTCTTTTGGTTTTCGAGATATATTTTATATATGCATTTTCTTTAGAAAAACTAATTATTGATAAGCTTTCGATTTATAACACTCATTTTCAAATCAGAACTTTTTTGTACTGAGAATATTTTTCGCAGATTGGGTTGAAGTAATTTCGCAGTAGTAGGCCTCGAGTGATACTACACACATTAACGATCCTTTTGAATCTTTACAGTAGTAGGCCTTTAGTTTGCAAATCACTCGAGGCCTACTGCTGCGAAATTACTCTGACCCAATCTGCGAAAAATATTCTCAGTACAAAAAAGTTCTGATTTGAAAATGATTGTAATAAATCGAAAGCTTATCAATAATTAGTTTTTCTAAAAAAATAACGTTTGTTTCAATTAAACCACTAAAACTTTAAAATAACATCATGTAGCGACATGTCGTAAACCAACTTTCATCAGTGTTTCAGTGGCTGTCTTTTGAGCCTACTTTCATCAAAGCATTTTTTTATCGAAATTTTTCTCATTTCGAGTTTTAGGAATCTGAAAAAATGCTCGAGTTTAAGTTTTTTTCTGTGAGCTCGCTTTGAAAAAATTTGAATGAATTTTCTAATTTTTCCTAGGATAGTTTTTCCGACGAATTATTCCCAAAAAATAGTGTTTTTTTCATATTCTAGAGGAAATTTCGGCATAAAACCAGGGAGGAGATTTTTTTCAACAAGATAAAGGATAGTTCTACAAGATGGCTAATCTGGCTAGTATCGTAAAAGCCCTCTATGGGTAATTGTTTATCGAGAAAATTCAATTCCAGCGACCAGTACCCTCTTAAATAATCCAGTCTAAGGAAAATTTGAAACTAATACACTTTTTGGTCTTATTTTTTAGTTTTTGATGAATTCACCGAGTCGATGAGACAGGCTTTAAAATTATGTTTTGTCATAATATAAAGGCGGTATTGTTTAGTGTCTGACGTTTTCCAAGAAAAATTACATAAAAAACCCCAGTCCGGATGAATAAAGCGACATTAAATAATAGTATAATTCATTGATTTAATTAAAAATTTAGTAAACGAATCGGATCTGACGAGACTTCAAGAATTCACAGATAGTTTTGGAATGGAAGGATAGAGCTTTTATTATTCGGCATACATGTAGTTCTATTAAATTTGAGGAGGTACCCTTTGCTATTTCAGGTCCTTTTAAAGAGATACAGTAGAAGAGGCGGTATCTTCGGCATAGATAGTAGCAAAAAACATAAAAAATGTTTTGCCTTTTTTTTCTTATTCTAAAATAACTGTCAAATTTGTCTATAAGGACATCGTTTGTTAAGCCAAAACGGCGAAAATTTGGGCAAAACCTACATAATTTTGAATATTTTCAAAACCGCTTTATACTTTCAGGTAGCGTCTAGACAAAAAGTGATTTGTCGAGACTTGAGGTGATTTGATACCAGATCTAACCTATCGTATAATAGCATGGTTTCGAGTCACCTCAATGAAAGTACAAAAAATATGGGCGTTTTTGCCACTTTCTATGCTAAAGAAGTACAAAAATTTTGATAGAAATTATTTTTTCGGAAAAGCGTCATTTTTAACCTT
>SCLH01000992.1:89347-101624 GCA_004367855.1 Oikopleura vanhoeffeni | reverse complement strand
GTACTTTATTTGCAGAAAACATTAACCTTTTCACCACAGAATAACATAATTTACATGTTTTAATTTACAAAAGAGAAGTATATTTCGGAATCATTCCCTCTTGAAAATTGGTTAACGGCAGATTTAGGCACACTTTAGACAGCGAGCACCTGCGAGTTAATTATATTAAATCAATTATTTCATAAAAATTTGAAAAATATATTTCTGCGATATTAAAAATCAAACCTAGTGACTTTTGGCTTCAAAATTTTTCTTCAGAGAAAAATTTTTGTCTTTTCTTCCAATTCGTTTCTTATTTCGTCTGTACCGTAACTCCTTTGCCGTTGATTGAACATTTTATTAAAAACCCCTTATTGCAAAAGCCTATGTTTTATATTTCAAAAGTTCAAGAACGGATTATTACTCTTTCTCAATATAAATAATTTAATTTTGTTGATCTTCACCGGATTTCTTGTCAGTTCTATAACAGTCGGTAACCTATAAAAAGGGGGAACTTTTTTATAAAAAAGTTGTTCAAATTTTATCAAAAAACTTTAACAAGAAATATTTTTGCGAGAATTATTTATTTTTCCTGGAACAATATATCGAAGACAAAACCGACGAAAATTACTTCGATGACTCAAGCTATTTATCATTGCGGTGGTATCTTCAGCATAGAAATTATTTTTTTATAAAATTTCATATTAAACACATTTTTTTTCTTTTTTAAATTATAATCTGAAACATTCATTTTTTTCGAAATTTGTCTAAAATAATGAGTATGATAATTTATTTGCGTTTTTGTGCTATTTTCAAATTAAATTCCATGCTTAATATGCTCCCGCCATGAAAATAGCTTGAGTCATACTGAAATATTTTCGTCACCAGTATCTTCAATATAATGAAAAATAATTTTTGCATTAAATATCAAAATTATTTTAAACCTGTGTTTTAAATATATATTTTTTTGCTAAAAAACATTATTTCGATCAAATTCATCTCTTAAATCATTTAATTTGAATGATTATTTACTCTTTAAAAAGTTGATTTTTTTTAAATTTCCACCAAATGGTCAATTTTAACCCTAATATTTTAAAATTTCATTATTTTCAAAACATTTCTCTATTTACACGCAAAAATGTTTTTCAAAGTACCACCAATTTTTCATTCTAATATAACCTGACTTCAATTTAGTCTTTGTTCTTTACACGGAAAGGCAGCCAGCCAAAAAGATTCATTTTTCTCAAAATTGCCAAAATTTAATGAATTTTTTTCAAACCTCCGAACACAAATTTTTATTTTATTGAATTTTAAACATTCAAGCGGTTTGTCCTCTCCGTTTAAGTTACTAAAGCTGTATCTCTTTTTTATAGGTAACCAACTGAGCCACCCGCAATTTTGGCCGCATCTTTCAACATTTCTAATCTTCACTTTTACGATAAAAAAACCCAAAAATACAAACTTCATGACTTTTTAACCAAATAATTTATTTTGCAGGTCGCTCGGGAAATTGCATTCCGGCTGTTTAGAAGGTCGCAAATCCAGGATGTTCTAAATTTTAGAAAACGTAAAAAGAATTTCAGAGGCGGCGTCTGCCAGACCATTCGATGCTTAAGCTCTTGCAGCGGCTGACTGGCAGCGAAAATCCCGCTCCGGAATCGGTCGCTGCAAAGCTCGAAGCACAACATCACCATGGACTCATCAATTTCGGAAATACATGCTATTGCAATTCTGTCATTCAGGTAAAAATAGGCGAAGGTATCTTTTCCATGGATAAAATATTTTAAATTGCATAAAAAAACAAATTTTCAATGGAAAAATTTTCTAAAAAGTCAAAAAAAAATTTGGCGGTCTTTATGCAATATTTTAGGCTAATGATTCCACCGCCGAAATATCTTCAAAACTTGAAAAAATGTGAATTTAATTCTATTCTATCGTTTGAGATATTTTTGAAATTTAGGACCATGATATAACTTTTGGAGCTACGTATCGCGGTCAAGCCGTTTTTCGATTTCCGATTTTCACCCGTTATATTTGATTTTTTTTTGGCTAAAAAGCGATATTTTTGGTGTCATGATATTATGAAATTTTTATGCTGTACAATTTCATAAATGTCGCATGTGCCAGTTCGGAGCTATATCACCCATATAATATAATACTGTCGTATTTGTCTAAGCGGACGTTTGTCTAAGCGGACGTTTTTGAAATTTTCAAAAACGTCCGCTTAGACAAATACGACAGTACCATATTATATAATACTTACACTAAAGCTAATTTTTGCATGAAACCTAATTTTCGACCAGAAAAATGAGAAAATTTCAATTAATTTTGCTGAATGTTCAGTTTGGCTATATTCATAATTCCCCGACCTCAAAAAATAGAGTCACGAATTTCCGAACTCTAATTTTTTAGGAATTATAAATATAGTCAAACAATTCTAGCCAATATTTTTTGAAATTTTGGTCTTTTCTTGCTCGAAAATTAAGTTTTCATGCAAATATTATTTTAAATTTTTCTGTATTGGTTTATTTTTGACATCAACACTTGTTGTCAAAGTTATCATAAATAAATGATTTTGAAAACTAAAAAATTGCACTTCAAGTGACTCTGAAATAAAATTTTTATTTTAGGCTTTGTATTTCTGTGAGCCATTTCGTGAGCGAGTGTTAGAGTATCGAAAAGCGTCCCGAAAAACAGACGGTACCCTCTTATCCTGTCTGGCCGACCTTTTTCACCAGTTATCGGTGAAGCGTAGGCGGGCACCGGTCAAACCAACGAAATTTGTAAATATGCTCAAAAAGGAGAATGAAGCATTTGATAATGTACTTCAACATGATGCCCAAGAATTTCTAAATTTTCTTTTAAATCATATTGGCGATACTCTTAAAGATGAAATTAATAAATTAGAAGAAAATAATTCAATATCAGAAAGTTCAAGTTGCGACCACCAAGAAACATGGGTTCATGAATTGTTTCAGGTAAATATTCATCAAAAATAGTTTTTATAAGAATAATAAATAGCGCAGCTTTTTATTGCATGAAATACATACAGTTTTTGAGGAAATTGAAACGAATTTTTTTGAAAAAAAACGAAATTTTTATTGCATTTTCGAAAAACGATTTTCGTAAAAAATTGAAAAATCCGTCATTGTTTGAGTTAAATACTTGCAGCCCGTTGTCACTATATTTTGCGAAATTACTTTGCGAAAAGTTTTTGTTGAAGAGTTTTCCATATTTCTGTGCATTCTGATAATGGTAATAAAACCGAAACTAGTCAAAAATTGAATATATTTGAAATGGTAGTTAAATTTTAATGACATTTATATATCTCAAATGTGACTTCTGCAATAATCTAATCTGAGAAAATATCCAGAATTGAAAATTTCGAAAAATGTAACTCAAAAAAAATGAATTGAAAATGATTTTTAAAAAATTTATGTCTTAATTTTTTCGAAAAATGTGACAAAATTTTGTATTTTCGAAAATAGAATAAAAATTTATTTTTTAATAAATCAAATGAATTTTTTTATCTTTGAGGAAATAAACTTTTCCGTTTCTTTGGAAAACTAATGGGTTTTTTCGTTTTCTTCGAAAAGTGCATTAAAAATTCATTTTTTTTGAATTCATTTTTTGAATAAATTCTTTCTGTAAAAAATACGGAAAAATGATTTTTTTGGAAAAATAAATTTGGTTATTTGTAAAAATACGGAAAAATGATTATAAATTGTAAGGTCTAAAGTAATACCGGTTCTATATCAAAAAAGTTCTGCAGAATCTCGATATGAGTTTTTAAACTGTTTATTTTAGGGGGTCATGACAAATGTTACTCGATGTCTTAATTGTGAAAGTGTTTCGGCAAAAGATGAAAGGTTTTTAGATTTATCGGTTGATATTGAACCCAATTCCTCGATTAATCACTGCCTCAAAGGTTTCAGCGAAATTGGTTAGTTTTTTAAAAATCTAAATTTTCATATTTTAAATGGTTTTCTAGAAACGCTGAAGGGTGAACATAAGTATTATTGCGAAGTTTGCTGTTCCAAACAAGAAGCTCATAAATCACTTGAGATTCGATGTTTCCCACGAATTCTCGCTCTTCATCTAAAACGATTTCGATTTGAGGATGGTGCTAGAAATCATATGACCAAATTAAGTTATCGGTTAGTCCTCATCATTTTGATACTATGTTCTTGAAAATGTAATTTTTGAGCAGTTTTTTAAAATTTAAATGTCCTTATTTTCTTTGATTAAATTCGTATATTATTGAAAATATGGATTTTTGTGCGATTACTCAACATTAAATTTCGCGCATTTTTTCGAAAATTTTAAATTTTTCTAAAATGAAATCACTTTTTGATCCATATTTTTCTGCCTGATAATTATTTTAATTTGTAAATTTTATAAAGTATGATTATTTAGCGCATTTTTCAATGTTTAATTTCGCGCACTTTTTTCTTATTTCAATCGAAAATATTAAATTTTGCGCACTTCTCAATCCCTTTCCTCTGCATAATTATAATTTAAATTCGTTAATTTTAAATAAAATATATTTTTTTGCGCATTTTTCGATATTTAATTTCGCGCACTTTTTTTCTAACTTTATTGAAAATATTAAAGTTCGAAATTTAAATTTTGCGCACTTTCTCATATTTTTTTTTCATATTTGTTATTGAAAACTTTAATTTTCGCGCAATTTCAGTTAATTTTTTCTGTCAAACTAATATCCAAATTCAGGGTTGTATTTTCCCGTGAATTGCGCATTCCTTCTTCAAAGTTCTCCAAAGATGGGGAATCAACAATTTTATATGAACTCAATGCTGTAGTTGTACATTGTGGAAAAGAAATAAATCGAGGCCATTATATAACATTAGTTAGGGCACATCCTCACCATGACCAATGGTTATGCTTCGATGACGAAGAGGGTAAGTTGCAGAAAATACATTATACGAAAATACGCTTTACTTCAAGTCCATTGTATTAAGAAAAAATGGTAAAACCAACATATTTTTCAAATCCGATTTTGTTTCAAAATAGTTTTTCCATAATTTATAGAATTTAAAAACCACAGCGATAATTGATTTTTTTTTAGCACTAGAATTTATTTTGACGATATAGTTCTCTTTTAACGAAAAGTTTCTTTCGAAAAATTCATCCATTCAAGTTTTAAAAAAAAATTGCGTTTTTCATAAAATTTTACGATACCAAAAATTCCATGCTAAATATATAATTAATGTTTTCATACATATTTATGGGATTTACATGGTCCGATATTTTCACAAAAACCTTTTTGTTGGTAATTTTTGGTAATTTAAAATTTTATGAAAACCGCAATTTTTTTTCAATTCAACACCGTTTCTTTTTAGAACTTTGTGGGTTTTTAGGTGTAACAAAATATTCACTTTTGAAAAGTCATAATAAACGCAAAAATAAACTTTTGTTATACAAGCTATTCGTCTAGAATTTGAATGTTTACCTACTTACGCTAGCCTTCTCTCATTCCAAGCCCCTCATTTGACGACCAAAATAAGTTACCAAATAAGGAAACTATGCTCCTGGAAATAGTTTTAACAAAACGCCAATAGTCGATTCAAGTAAAATTTTAGATTTTTTTCAAACGTTTATTTGATGCAATATAATTTTTATTTTCATGACGAAGATATGCTCATAAGATATGCTTTAAAAAATAATTTGTTTTCAGTGGAATTTTTGGCAGTAGCTGATTTGGAAACATTTTTCGGTTTAACGGAGAATGCCGTTGGGCGTGGAAATACAGAATCTTGTTACATTCTATTTTACGAAAAAGTAAACGAAGAAGAACGTCTTCAGAGAATGAGCAACTCTAGTGAACAAAAAACAAAGGAAAGCAAAAAACATCGGCTGTAGTTGCGTTACAGCGCAACGCTCAAATCTTATGTTTTTTCCTCCTACTTTCCGTTTTTTTTCTCAACAACACAAAACATTTAAGCTATTTTATATAAAATAAAAATTTCAACAAATTTCCTGTAATTACACTGCTGGTGGAGGATGGAAGTTTCGGGCGAGTTCTAGAATTCAAATAAGGGTTGATAATCAGAGTTTACAGTGAAGTAGGTTTGAAAAGATTTCAAAATTTGAGTAATTTTAAACCTAGTTCATTATAAGCTATAAAATCGGTGCTATTTTTTCTGTCAATTTTGAAATACATTTTTTGAAAAATTAACATAACGGCTACCACTGTCAAAATTTTGACCATTCTAAATTTGAATTAAGAGTTTCAGATTCCCTCGAGATCCCTGTTTCGTACCCCAATCGCAGTATCTTATTTTTAATTGGCTCCTCTACTTTTCACGCTTCAGTTTTTGATACTTTTAATTTAGTTTCAATTTTAATTTATCTTGAATGATTCTATACTTTTTAGGGAATAGACAAAAAGGTCGAAAACCATATTTTTACATGCCTGTTTTTTATAGAGTATTATTTGTTTTTTCTGGAGTAGGTACCACTTGTGACTGATATTTATTTGGGATAATTAGAAATTACTTAAAAAACTTTAATTTTTTTTATAATTTTAACTTTTACTTCAAAAAATTTGTGAAAAAATGATTTTTTTTGTAAAAGAAGCAGTTTCGATAAAAAGTAAATGTGAAGAAGGTCTTCATACACTAGTTTTTTGGGTAGGGTATCTTTAACATGTGATTTTTTTACATTGTAAAACGGCATGAAAACACATTTTTTCACTTTGGAAAAACGGTTTTTTGTAGTTTTTATGCAATTCGAAAAATCCATGCTAAAGATACCTTCACCAAAAAAATGGTGTTTCAGGACCTTATTCGATATAGTTTTAACGGACCTGATCGCTTTATCAAAAAAAACATCATTTTTTTTCGCAATTTAAAATCTTTAAATTTTTGCCGTCGCTGCATTTTAGTCACATCTGACCCCTAAAAACTTCGAAAATCATATATTTTCGTATGGAAAATAGGCTTGTAGTCATATTTAAATATATGCTTTTGCGTTACCGACTGTACCTCCTTTCTGCCAAGTAATCATGGTATATTGTGTTAAAAAAAATTGTGTTTCCTTGATGAACGCTAGGTGACGCATTTCTTTTTGTTATTTTTTGTTCATTTTCAGGTGCCAATTAATTGACAGCATTTCAATACAAATTATATATTAGACATAAAATTCATTATTAAGGTTTAGCAATAGTACAAAAACTAAGAAATTATTATTGAACTCAAATTATTTGATGAAATTTGACCCTAAAAATTTTTTAATCATATTTTAATTAAATTGTTAAAAGGGTTGAGAACAAATTTGACAGTTTAAATTTTCAAAGATTATTACTATCGTGCATGTCTGACAGGACAAACCGACAGAATAATTTATGCATGTACATAATTTATACATGTATTTATTGAAAATTAAGAAAAATGGGGTCAAATTACAAATGCAAAATTGAATCGTTTTATTATTTTTTTAAGCTTTGTTGCTTCAGCTCAAGCTAATTTATTGATTTTTAATAATTAAGATCCATTTTCAATACTCAAACTTGAATATACTTATATTTCAACATTAATGTTTAATATCCGTTTTCAACCAAACAAATATAGGGATCATTTTCTAAAATCTAGACCAAGGCGGCTCTAGAAATTGAAATATTTAAAGTTTTATACAATAAGGTATATACCACCTAAAGCTCCTATTGATTATTTTTTGATGTACAGTCAGGGTGCGTGACGGGAACCTTACAGCATTAACTAAAATTGTATTTGCGTGTTTGGGTTATCACGAACGAAAAACGATTCTGAGCAAAAAACTTCATATTTGATTTTATATAAAAAACGGCCGCATTCTCAGAAAAATTGCCATTTTGAAAATGCAGTGGTTTACCACAAATTGCCAGAGTTATCACAAATCGTCCAAGTTTTCGAAGGCTTATATATTTCCAACCATCAACCACAAAACTTTAGAAAATATACCCACAGTAACCACAAATCGCCCAAGTTATTTGGAAACTCATTCGGGGCGATTTGTGGTAACCCACTGTATTCCAAAATTTTGTATTTTACGAAAAATGCGTAAATACATTTTCGATAATGCAGTACCATTTAGTAAACTGGACAATACGGAAGGTATTTTTATTTGCAGAACTCGTACACCTGCTAAATCTTCCGATGCGCAGCTTGTGTATAATTTATATCACATGAATCATGCATATTAAATCAAAAAATAATAGAAGGGAGCTTTGAACTTAATATCAAAAATAAACATATATGTAAAATAAATTAAAAAAAAAATCAAAAAGTCTTGTCGAATTTTTAATTATATTAATAACTAGATTTCCAAATAATTCAATATGGTTTTCGGTAAATTTTTGGCATTTTTATTTGTGCCATTTATTTTATTTAGTTATTATTTTTGGCTTCTCTACACCCAACCAGTATTTCTTAAAAGATGAAAGTCGTTTTTAATTTTCCAATTTGAAGCATTGCGTAACCGAACATGCGTTTGAAATCACATAGAATAAAATTAAAAATGAAAAAAGTTTAATTATTTATTTATTAAGAATGAATTTGGAGTTGTTAGAAAGTTATGGGCAAAATTATCCAGAAGAGCATGATGGGAAAGGGATATATTTTTTTTAAATAAAAATAATTTTGTGTTCAATAATTTCACCGAGTCGAAAAATTCTATATTTTTGCCTAAAATATGACACTTTGTTGGAGTCATATTTCATTTTTGTTATTTTTTTGGATTTATTTTTTGTTTTCAAGAAACCGATAATTTACGATTAAAAACGGAAATCGAATAAACACCTCTGCCGCGATATGTTTTTTAAAAATTTTATAATTACAGTAAAGCCCGTTCAGGAGGACGCAAAATTTTGCCGTCGAACCCTAAGAACGACCCAATATTTCTTAAGAAATTAACGTTTTTTCAAATTTTTGAAATAAAATTGTGTAACGACTCGATTTTTTTGTACTATACATTTATAGACACTAAACGGCTTATTTATCAACGATTATTTTTATTTCAAATAATGTGATTTTTGGCCAAGCGGACACACACTGAAAATCCGATTTGAAATTACATCATAGTTCGTTTAAACGGACATGTTGATATATTGGTTTTTGATCAAAAATACCTTCTAGTGTACGTTTAAAAGCTCCGTTTGATCATTCAAATTACCCGTTCAACGTAACGGACAGTTTGAATGGCCAAACTGCCTGTTTAATCGCACGCTAGCAGAACTTTTTGAGCGAAATCCGTTTTACCAACCTGACCGTTTGAACGCACTATGCTGTAGTCTAAGCGGACAGAACGAGCTTAGTCTAAGCGGACGAAAACTGTCCGATTGGCCAAAAAGTATAGTAACATAATAATGTAGTGTGTATCAATAATTTTTTTTCTGTGTTTTTGAGGTTCGGTTGTGACAACTTTAACCAATGCATTTTTGTTTTTAAATCTAGCATAATGAGGATGTGCAGCAGGCAAATTTCTATCTTTAGAACTATCGATAGCAACGAAAAAAGTATAAAAAACTTGGGCAGAATAAGAAAATCTAATATAAACACAAAACGACCCAAATTTTTCCAAAGCCTACGTAATTTTGAAATTACTGTCTGAAAAGACAAAACGGTTAATTTTACAAAGATTTTTTTATTTTCAATAACCATAATAAAGTAGTGAGTATTTTTTTTATATCATTATAAGAGTGTGCAGTGGGAACCCAACAGACTAAACTAAAAAAATCTGTTTTTGTATCATCTTTTCATTTGGAATTAGAATGTTGACCGCTGCGCACCCTAATCATAATTCTTCTATAAGGACAAAACGGCAAAACCAAACATGTTCTTATAGACAATCACGATTTTTTAAAATCATATTATCCTTCTTGAGAAATCTTGATTCATCTTCCGTTGCTCTTACATGCGCGTTTAACCGTCGTGGAACACTTTTGGCTGTAGGCTGTAACGATGGTCGAATTGCAATTTGGGATTTTTTAACCCGTGGGATCGCCAAAATGATCTCTGCACACGCACATACAGTTTGCTCTTTGAGTTGGAACAGAAAAGGTTGCAAATTAGTCTCGTCATCTACTGATAATCAAGTTTGTGTGTGGAATGTACTCACGGGAGAATGTCAAGGTCAGGGATTCACGAGAATTCGCTTTTAGTGCAGGTTTATTGGCAATAAATTATTGCACATTTTTTCTTGAATGATTAGAAGAATCTGACATTTATTAAATATGTACGTATGTAAGTATGCAAAGAAACCAGACATTCTCTACTTAGGTTACTTATCTAATAGCAACGCAAAAGGCCAAGTTCCAAAATTTAAATCATCAAAAAAAATCTGGGACAAAATTAACTACAGTAGAAATGCATAAATTACCAAAAATGCATTAATCAATTGAAAATAATGGTTTACATGGTGAACTATCAAAAAAAATTTGAAAATAATTCATATTTGCTAAAAAGGGGTACTTCAGTCATTTTTGCTTTAGCACTTAAGTTTCCGTTATTTGGAGGAATATATTTATATAAATATAGCTGTTTTTGTTTCGCTAAAATGCTGTGAATAGGACATGGTAACAGTTTCTACCTGTTCCATTAAAGTCATTCTACTGTATTATTTTGACGTTTTAGAAGCCCGGAAATATTCTACCCTTAAAATTTTCGGTCCTCCATTTTTCAGTCAGAGAACAAGTTTTTTCGTAATAACAGTCTTACTTCAAGTGAGTACTCACAAGAAAAATTGCTTTATTTCAAAAAACAAATTAAAAAAAAAACAATTTTGGTTTCATTTTTCAAATTTTTTTTTGAAATGTAGCAAATTTTCTTGTGGCTGAGACCGTTTCCATGAAAAACTTATTTTTTGACCGAAAACTACATTATACATATGACCGAAAATAGTTTTTTGTCTTTGAAATTATTTTTTCGGTGGCATAATTGGAAATAAAAAGAAGCGAAAATTTAGCTCATTTTTCTTTTGATATCTAACGCTTGATGGACCAATCTGCCACGATTATTGTTTTCTCCAAAATTTTGCAATAAAATTCTGAGCAATTTTAGAAAAAATCGAAGAATAATCAGATAAAAAAGTTGTCGTGACAGGTCCGTCGAACGTTCGTATTATATATAAGTAGGGTCAAGATTAAAATGGAACATTGATCTTCGCCTTTTGACTGTCAGACTCTGAGAATTTTTTAATGAAGAAAAAACCTGATTGTGAATCCCTAATTCAGTTTCATTTCGTTTCCCTGGTGCTATTTTGATGGTTCAATTTAATCCTCGAAATGACAAAAATATTCTGATATGTCCATTAAAAGCAGCTCCCTTGGTGGTGGCCACGAATGCGTTTTTCATTATTAATTAATGATGAATTCAAAATCACAATAACCTCTTATATCTCCGTACCAGTGTCACCTCCTTAGGGAATTGAATAAAAATGAGTTTTCTTCAAGGAGACGGCAGTTTATACAGAAATAAAAAATTATCAGAATAGATAAAATTGATGGAAACTGTTAATATAGTAACGAATGATCTGTCTGAAACAGAACCCGATAATGAAAAACCAGAAATTTTAAAACGAAGTTATAAAATAAGGTAAAAATTTATAAATGTAGATTTTTTTAAGTCTGTCTAAGGCTTAGACTCTAAGCAATCAAAATAGGCGAAACCTATGCATTTTTTTTCTAAAAATCTGAAATAAAGTCTCCAAGTGGACAAAATGGGAAATTTTCAATGACCATAAATATTCAGCGGACAAAATGCGATTCTCTGACATGTCCGCTTGTCAAACCTTTTTTGCCTCTAAAAAATCGGACCATTGGAAAACAAAACGGCCTATTTTAAATTTTGATCAAAATGCGTGGGTTTTGTTTCGGACTATTCCGCATTTCAGAAAAATTTGGCACCCGCCTGTATTAATTTACGTAGATTTTTTCTCATAAAAAATTTATGCAAAATACAATGTACAGTAAAAAAAATGTGACAAACTGTAGATAAATGTTATTCATCAGAGTTAACTTGACCTGAATTTAACCAAATGGTTGTTAAAAAGTCCAATTAAAGTTTTATTGATTAAGTGGCCATGTCTCGGAAATAGCTTGATTTTTTCCCTACTAATTCGACGACAAAATAAGCATGGTCCCGGACCATTGGTCCCGAGCCTTTCACAGGCTCAAGTTCGCTTCCCATGTGAAGCTCAAGTGCAAATTTTAGGGGGTTGTCATGTCTGATTTAATAAAGGCCTTAGAGGCATTAAAAATGCTCCAAATTGATACGGGGTGAAAATTAAGTGTACTAAGAACCCA
>SCLH01000992.1:60259-74001 GCA_004367855.1 Oikopleura vanhoeffeni | reverse complement strand
ATTCCAAAAGTTATAATGAGCGTTCTTCGCAAAAAGATTAGAATGATATATTTTTGTTTAATTTTTATAATGACGTTTTTTTCACAAATTTTTAGAAAGACAGTTTTTAAATAATCTTTATAATGACGTTTTTCAAAAAAAAATTATAATTATAACTTTTGTCTTTTTCATAATTGTTTAATGACAAAGACTCTTGTAGAGTATAATTTTTCTAGAGTCACTCTACATAATTTTTATGATGAAGATTTTTTCAATTATATAGATGTACAGCGTGAGTCTTTTCAGTTTCTCCTCTTTTTTACCCAGACGGGTAGACAGCTAAAATTGCCTATACTGTGCTTAAGATTTTGGCTGTCTAGCCGTCTGGGTAAAAAAGAGGAGAAATCGAAAAGACTCACACTGTAGTTTTCTACAAAATTTCCATAATGACGTTTTTTTCACAATTTTTATAATGACATGTTTTTCAAAATTTTTGTTTCAAAATTTTCATTGGCAAATTAGAAACATATTTTTTATTGGAGTAATTTCGCCATCGTTTATTGAATTTAAAACCAGTTTCCTTTTTTGCCAGTGTCCACCCTTCATAAAGGTGGATTATAATGTATCTTGACATGGATGACAATACCTGGAATCAATTGCTTATTATTCTCGTTCATATAACTCGCTCGCTCCTCAAGGGTGATCACCAGAATGGGAGTAGTTTGGCCAGTAATGTGACACAGCCGCTAATTCAGACCTTGATTGTTGCCTGGATTAAAGCCAGTTTATATGCAGCAGTTTCAACAGAGCTTTGGAATGATATGCTTCAGGTAATGTGTTTTTAATGAAAAAATAAATTATAAATTAATTATAAAATTGAAAATAATTTAAATTTTAAAGTACAGTAAATTGTCCTTAGTAGGACGCGTCTTAAGGATTTAAAAAGTACTGTCCTGCAAAAAGTACCCAACTGTTCCCTAAAAAAACGCCATGGTACGAAACGTATGTGACAGATGTATCACACCAAGGCATATTTTTAAAGTACAGTAAAGTCCTTTTCGTAAGACAGTGACGTCGTTTTTTTTTAGTGGCACCTTTTTGTTGCATTGAATAGATTGAAAAACTAGACATAGCATGAAATTGTATGATAGCTCATTCGAGAGCTGGTATTTGAAACTAACTAAATAACTAAAGTCTGGACCAGTACCCATAACCGGTTACCAGTAATAACCGGTTTAAACAAAGAATTATCGGTTTCCAGAAAACTATAGGACTTACGAACTTGATTTTAATATGAGCAGACTTGAAATTTCCCGGCGAATATTTTCCGGGGTCAAATTTTGAAATATGACCCCATTTGGGGTCAAATTACAAAATGCCTCATTTGGGGTCATGTNTTATAAAAATTAAATGAGGAAGTTTCATTTATGTTTGTAGTTTGAGAACAGGGCCCTGATGGGACATGTTTTTGCCGGCTATTAAGGGAGTAGCATCGACTCGGCAGACTTGAGTCAATTCAACTTACGAAATTAATTAGATGTTTTACTTTTTTGTGCTTATTATCGTTAACTGAACCAGAATAAATGTGCATCTAATTATAAAAATAATTTTTCTCTATTTTAGGAAAGATTTGACTCCGAACTTTAATTTTTGAATTCGTAAAATTTTCAAAAAAAATCAAAGCATTATAAATTATAATTCATATGAAAACTTTCCTCATTTTTTGTCCAAAATTTTTTCAGATTTTTTTGAAATCTGTGAATAAAATCAAAAAAAATAGCCACTTTAACTTTTTTCATGCATGTCTACATTTTCTGACAGCCGTTTCAAAAATCATAAAATATTTATTTTTCATCTTTTGTCGAATTATATGGAAATATTATGCGAATTTTCTGCAAATCATGTCCAAAATTTTCAATTTGTGGTTTTTCAAATTCTCAATAAAAAATCAGGTAGAACCACTTATTAAATTTTTTTGTATCTATTAAATATCCGTATGGCAACTAATGAGTTGGTCGCGCGATTATCATTTCTAAACTATCGATGAAATTTTTAACACTCGGCTGTACACTCGATAAGTGCCATTTGGCACTAAATTTTTAAAAAATTTATGCTGGTTAAAAATTCCCAATAAAATTGCGTGTGTAATAGGCACTATTTCTTTAGATAGTAAGAACATTTTTTAATATCAAAACGCAATTGAAGGTCAATTTTCATCTCAAAAAAAGTTGTTTTTCTCTACTTTTTGGCATTTTTGACCATTTTTAATGGAAAAAAAACTTTCAAATCAAGGAAATTTTTTAAAACGCAACATAAAAACCGGACTTTTTAGCGCATTACACCCGACAATGTCTGAAATTTATTAATATTGTCTTCAAAAAATTTTATGGTCCGGTTAAGTTGGAAATGGAGTTCCAATATAAACGTTTGCAAGAATGGACACTTTTATTGAGGATAAAAAATAAAAAAATAAATTTTCACATTTTTTTTTATATATCGCTCTGAAAAAATGTACCAATCTGCCGGATCGATGCCACCCCCTTAAGGGGGTGGTCGTCGCATTTTAANAGGTCGCTTTTTTTTTAGGTGGCCCCACCATGATTTCGACTGGGAGAACTAGACAAGATAGCGACAAATAGTTTTCTGCACGTGAAACCTTGGAAAAAAATATGTGGTAGAAAATTTTTTTGGCTTCCTAGGTTGATCACGTGACCGGAAATCAGTCATCGAAATTGCTCAAAATGACCGAAAAAAACGTTTTTTGCGAATTACCGGTGAACCGGTAATCATCGGAGAAAAAGAAAAAAATCCTGCGTTCCAAATTCGGTTAAGATTAAGATGCAAAAAACCGTTTGTCGCTATCTAGTCTAGTTCTCTCAGAACAGATACCCCTTAGGTGGGGCGACCTAAAAAAAAAAGCGACCTTAGTAGGACGCGTCTTAAGGATTTAAAAAGTACTGTTCTGCAAAAAGTACCCAACTGTTCCCTAAAAAAACGCCATGGTACGAAACGTATGTGACAGATGTATCATAACAAGGCATATTTTTAAAGTACAGTAAAGTCCTTTTCGTAAGACAGTGCTTTTCAAACACAAAGGACGCGTCCCACTAAAGACACTCTACTGTATAAAAATGGTACTGTCGTGTGTGTCTAAGAAGAGTGCGTATAAATGGACAAACCGACAGAAATTCGGCCATTTTTGTGAAGCAGGTGCATATAAATGGACAAAATAACACCCTTATAAATGTATTGATGAACATTTTTAGAAAATTACTAACGATCATAAATTAAATTTTGTTTTACAACTTTTGAATTTTGAATGCATATTTTTTGTGTTCGTTAACCATATTATTATAACGTACTGATGAAGAACCTAAAAATTTTAAATATATTTACATAACAATAAAAATTATTATGATCATAAATTAAGTAGTGAATACTTGGACACAAAGATCAGGTGGACAAAACGACAAAAATTTGCGTTTTTTATGTAATGTATAAATAAAATTCGAAGCTTAGTTTTTATTGCAAAAATCTGTGTTTTCTGCAATTTTGTATAAAGAAATTCCACCTTAACAGTATTGACTTTTGGTATTAAGCGTCCAATGAGTTTTTTTAGTTGGCAGGCGAGGGAAAAAATCGTTTCTCGATATCGACTATTTTCCCGTAATCTTCATGGAAAGGATGGCACGCTTAATACCAAAAAATACCTAAAATAAATTTTAGATTGTTTTCAATTTTGTAATTTAAAAAATATGCCAAAATCACGAAAAAACAACATGAAATACCGTTTTGAATATATTTCGAAATATTTTTTTATCAATAAATTCTTGTTTCGATAAAAATTTGTTTCTCAGCTTTCCCGTGAAATGACTCATCTTTCCCTCATGATAACTGAGTGGGCTAAAACGATGCAAGTTCTTTCAAATATGTTGGTGCAACATGTTTATAATCTGGATCCAGAAGCGTTTCCATTAGACAAACCAACTGAAAAAACCCGGCGAATCAAGGGCCGAAAGCCAAAAACAGCGGCCGAAACTGAGAGCTCAGTTGTCCGATCCGTATCGGAAGATCCGTCAAGGGCGCTAAAGAGCAAAGCGCCAACTTCGCCGATGTCAGACATTTGCCAAGAGACTGAGCAAATGTCTATTCATATGGAGGGGCAACCGCCGAGGATGAGAAGAGCTGTTTCAGAAACGGACACTGCGCCACCAAGTGATGAGTATAATTGCGCCAATCAGGAGACTCAACGATCTAGGTAATAACCTTGAAACACACTTAACTGTTACATGTATATACTGGTTGAGTCATCTGTTTTGTATGGCTTTAGCTGGACTTGCTCTCTGGTCCAATCAGAAACAGGAAAGAAGGCATAATTTGCCCTACTTTTTAAAGTCCTCTCAAAGCCATACAAAACAGATGACTCAACCAGTAAAATTTCCAGATTTGATCCATAAACTTAGGTCTTCATTTGTAAATGGTCAATGAGATCCGAACTGGTTCATTCTGTACAACAGGCTTCTAAAGGGGAAGGGAAGGAAAAAACGTGAGCATCGTTCCCTTTTAGAAGCCTGCTGTACAATGTGTCTATAAGGACTGCGTATATATCTAAGATTATACTTACTGGTCCCGTAGAACTTTGACGTCATGTATATTGACCAATCAAAATACGTCCTAGACGTTTCTCTGACGTCAAAGTTCTACGGGACCAGTAAGTATAATATTCAATATGGACAAAACCACAGTTTATTGTCCATTGTGGAGAAGTCGGTGCCTATACATGCATATGGACACCCTTAAAAATTTATAAAAGTAAATTTTTCAAAAATAATTTTTTCGTCAAAAACCATAATTATGTACCTTATATTAATATTTGGATTTTTCTTTCTTTTTGGGCGTTATTCCGTAGACTCAGTAGAAATAGATCCGAGGGGCCCGAGAAAGATAGAGAGAGAGATGACCGCCTACGCATGGACCTATCTCCACGCACGGTGGTCCACTTTAGTCAGAATCGTAAACCCGGCTCTACAGTTGTACAAAGCTAGAAAAGATATATTTTGCTCCAAAATTTGAAAAAAATCGTATGAACCAGTTCCGAATTATCTCACCGGCAATTAAAAACAGACTTGTGTTCTTTTTTTATTATCAATGAATTTTAGAACTCGTTCAGGGGGCTCCCTCCCTAGATCTAGCTCTCGAGCGCCAGATGTGCATTCTTTGAATATGGACTTTAAAATCACTGATGATCAAAAGTCTGAATTGATGATGGCGGAATCTGAAACGGGGTCATTGGCGAACGACTGGAATCCGGCACTTTTAAATCATGAAACTGAATCGTTAGATGGACAGTCTTTACAGTCTCCAGCATACATGTTTGATTCAAATTCCGTTATTTTACGCAACGATAATGTCCCAGCCGTTGTAGCTGAATTATTTGATCATGGTCTTGATTATGAAGATACAACGGTAAATTTACCTCGAGCCATTTTTTAGATTTCTAGTTTTAACCGAAAAAATAAAAAAATCGAAAAATATTGCTTGCCTTTAGCATGGATTTTTTTAAGTTGCATAAAAACGCAAAAAATATCTATCAAATTTTTAATTCACTCAAAATATCTATGCTAAAAATACCGCCGCCGAAAATAACAATTATTATGTTACCCTAATTCAGAATTAAATTTAATATTTGGAGTCCAATTTTGGACCTGTCTCAAAAGACAAACTTTTTTGGTTTCTGGTTTTAACCCTCAAAATCATGATGAAACTACTATCGTTTATCTCTTAAAGACAGTGTGAGGACAACTTTGATTGTCCTGATAGTAATTTTTCTGAATAACGGCTCCATAAAAAATTGAATTTTTGGCGGTTGTATTTTTAGCATCGATTTTTTAATTGCATTATAAATTACCGTACGAAGATATTTTTTTTGCGTTTTTATGCAGTTTAAAAATTAAATAAAGTGTCCATGTGCAAAAGATAGCTTCACCATTTTTAGCACTTATTTTTTTTTCCGATTTTTAGCCTATCGTTTCTTGATTTTTTTTATTCAGGTTATGGCTGGCGGTAAACGAACAGGTTGGTCACCAGATGTCGCCTATGTCCTTTGGAAGAGAATCCTCGGTATTCTCGGAGACGTAAACGAAATCGACAATCCCGATATTCATGCGAGAGTTTTTTCGTATCTTCATGAGCAGTGGGAGACGTTTTACAAGGTTCGAAAAAATCTTGGCGTCTCGGCTTGTAACACAGAAACTCCACCTCCACCCAGTGTAGTTCCTCCTCTGTATCTATTTGTACCATGGTGTCTAGGAGCCTTTCAGTTACCTCCGTCCTATCAGGAAAAGTTACAAATTTTCGAAAAAATCAGTAAAAATGAATCAAAACGAGTCTCGATTTTTTCCTCAAATTGAACCGGTAGACCAAAAACAGAAAAAAATTCTCCATTTGGCTCGTTTAGTTGGTCGAGTCAATATATATGAGAACTATAGTCTATAGTTCTCCCGTAATCTTCATGGGTAAGGTACCTTTAAATAAAAAAAACTACCCTAAGGGCGTCTTATCAAAAAATACTACAGAAAGTTGTACTGATGCTAAAGTATGATCAAAATATTATGTGGCATTTTCTCAAAACCATCTTGTATTTTGTAGGTCAATTACCAGGAAATATTTATTTATAAAAATCGATTGCGGGGCCCCCTGGTCATTTTTTGCCACTTTTTTAGCCAAAATTTTTATATAATTCGGCTTTTGAAAACTAGTCATCCGATTAAGTTCTTAGATAGCTCAAATAGAGCACAAATATCTAGTGAATAATAAAATAAAAAATTGGTTTATATTTTTTTCTGAGATTACTGATATTGTTTAATTATCAGTTTTTGTTAAAAAACTCTAATCCGATGAGTCGTTTTTAAAAGCCGAATTATATAAAAATGTTGGCTAAAAAGTGGCAAAAATTGACCAGGGGGGCCCGTAATTGATATGTCAATCAAAACAACATTTGTTATCCTTATTGGATGCCAAAATACGACTGCAATTAGTTTCTTCCATAAAAGTTTTTCGAATTTTTAAAATTAAATTTTTCTAACGATGCCTAAATGTGTTTGCCGCACCACGCTTTCGAATCCGCGCCTGTGATTGGCTGGCGTTAGTTAAGCGATAGGCGTGGAGGCGCGCAAAAGTGGATAGTGGATCCAAAAGCATATAGAGATCGATATAAGATAAAAAATATTTTTTATTATTAATTATTTAAAAATGATTTTTCAAGTTTTTCATATGATAAAAAAACTCAATTTTAAAAATTCAAAACGCAAGCAATTTTTAACAGAACAAGATAATTGCAGTCGGATTTTTGCATTCAACAAGAATAACTCATAGATTTTTTCAGATTCTTTAATGGATCTCCGGTTTCCTGGTAATTGACCTTCAAATCTAAAAAAGACGGTTTTGATAAAAAACCACAAAAACTTTTGATAATACTTTGGCTCTAGTACAACTTTTTGGCAGTATTTTTTTTGAAATTGTTTTTTCGTAAAAAGCAAAATGCTTGCTTAAATAGATTTTTTAAACTCTTATATTTTCGGTGATAAAGTAACTCTTTTAATAGGAAGGTCAATTACTAGCCCTGGAACTGCTTTGTAAACAATTTGTCACGTGTCCGTATAAGGACTATGAAATTGAACTTGATTCCCTTTCTCAATTCTTTCGATTGCTTCGGTGGACTCTGATTGAAACTGATGATATTGAAATGGTTTACAGAGCAATGAAAAGTTGCACAGGAATTGATACTCAACTAACCTTAAAATTTGANTTTTTTTTTGGAAAACATATTTTTCGGTTAAAAATCCAGGTCAATTTTTTTAATAAAATTAATTTGTTTTTTGAAATACAGTAATTTTTAATGAAAATTGAGTTCTATTTTCAGGACGTTTTTTAAATTCTCTTTTATTGTTAGGTATATTTTTAGCTTGCGAGTTTTATCTTGGCGCTATAGTTCGTGTACGGCCTTTTTGAAAGTTTGGGACAATTTATGACTTTCAAGACAACATATATGACTGTCAAAACAACTATGCAGCCATTTGTTGTTTCGACACTAATAAATAGAACTGGCATTTCAAAAAGATCATACCAGAATTATCACACCAAGATAAATTCGTATGTTAAAGACAGACCTAATAATATAAAATAATTGAAACAACGTCGTGAATATAGGACTCCATTTTTTATTTAAAATTACAATATTTCAAAAAAATTTAACCATTCGGCTTAAAATTTTCTAGGCAATATCTTTTGGAGTCAAATTTTGTTAAATGACACCAAAAAAGCAAATTACAACAATTACCCGTATGAGGTGACCCCATTGGGATCATATCACATCGTAGCGTCGCATAAATTTTTTTTCCGCACCGTGTTCGATAGCTGTGTAGACCGCAAATTTGGCGAGCTGCGCAAATTACACGTAGGCAGGTGTATATGAAAATCAAATTCATACGAATTTCAAATATTTGTCAAAAATTTAATCGAAATTATTATTTAAAAAAAAATGTGTTTTATTAGTTTACAAAAAGGTAGCTTTTGAACTTGTATTTTAATTTCAACAAAATGCGAATGATTATCAATTTGAAAGGCGCATTTTTCAGTCGTGACTTGCCTGGCTCAATATTATTAATTGACGATTTTATCCATGCTGCGGAGAAAGTTGCTTCATCAGCCGAGCTTGATGACCGATGTCCGCGGGTTGAAACTCAAGCTATTATTTCTTCGATTATTTTTATCGTTTCTGAACGATTTCATATTGCAAAAGATCAAGACCAAATTACGCACTATTCCGGCTTAAAAACAAGAATTGCAGAGTTTATTATTTTATCTTGTCGCAGAGATCCAGCCGGACAAGCTAGATGCGTTGCTTTTAGGTGATTTTACTTTTGTTCGTCGATTTTTAGAGGATTTCAAAGCCTTTATAATTCAGACTAAAAGTCCGTTGGGAGGGGGGCAAAAGGCGAAGCTGCCAAAAACACAAAACAGCGGAAACGAGACATTTTATGTTATAAGTCGGAACCGGTACATACTGATCTTTCTGATATTTTGTGTCATAAAATAGTTTTTTACTGGCTATTGCGACTCTGAGTCGGTTTTTACGATTTCTGTTTTTTACCGTACATTTACCAAAAATTATCGGTTTTTCGGCAAAAACCCATCTAAAATTACCGGTTAAAACTCGTAAATAAAAAAACGACTTTGCAGTGACACGTAGCTTGAAAAACTTTCGTATGACCCAAAATTTCAAAAACATCATATTTACCAGTACGATGTCGTACTACCCGCAGATTGTATTCCGCGATATGTGCACAGATTGCGTGGGCGGAGCCCCTATCCCACAATGGGCAAGTCGAGCCCCATTGGCTGAAACCGAGCCCCATGAGAAAACAATTTCGAAAATTTTTCTTCTCAAAACTTCTTATTCTAGATTTTAAAGTTCAATCACCGGTGAACAGGACCTTTTTTTGAAAAACGGGCCGCGGTTTTTCGCAGAATCAAACTTCATCGTTAATTTCAAAATTCAAATCCTAACAATTTTTTCTAGTGCTCTTACAATGTGGATTGTGAACGAGTTAATGAGCGACGAAGTTTCAAAATTATTTGGAGAAGCTTTTTCAGTCTTGTTAATGTCGTTATTATCAGATGATATAAATGTTGCTTTTGCTGCATGCTCGTGTTTAAGAACGATTGTTAAATTAATTCCTTCCCTATTACAGTACTCAAAAGAACTTGTTGAGACTATCGTCGTTGCTATCTGCCTTATTTCAACTAAATTGATGGCTGAGCATTTTCAATAATATACTTTATGTACATTTTCTGGCTTTAAGGGTATCCAGCTCCTAATTGACATATTCGATAAACTATTAGCCGAACAGGGCTCGAGGATATAATTCAGATAAGCCAGTGTTAGAACTAGCCTTCAACTTGCGAAAAAAATTTGCCAAAACTTTTTTGCATGAATACACTCCCAGACACATTAGCGAAACAAGGAGGACCTAAAGCCAAAACCGAAATTCCTACTCCTCTGAGGTTATATTTTGAAATAAACCTAAATTTTAACATAACCTGTAAAATAGTTACAAAACTTTACAGTGCCGTTTTGTCGATAAGTATTTGTCGGTAAGTATTTTTCTAGAACATGCAAAAAACCACCGTTTTTGGACATTACGCCTCGAAAAATCCTACTCCTCCCAGGTTAAATTTGCAAATTAGCTCAAAATTTTGCAAAAGCTAGTTCAGAACAAATAGAAACTTTACAGTGGCGTTTTTTGCAATTTCGACCCCAAACTCAAAATATGAATTTTTCAAGGTCACGTGAAAAAATTCCGGAAAAAAAGTGCTTCGATTTTTTCGAAAATAGGCTCAAAAGAAAGCTGAGGAAACACTGAAGAGAAAGTTGGCTTACGCATGACGAAATTTTGAAGTCTTAGTGGTCAAATTTGAACAAACGTTATTTTTGAACATAATTTTGAGAAAAATACTTTAGAAAAAAATCGAAAAAACGCAAAATTTCGAAAATTTTTGTTGTCATTTGGGTTGTTTATATGCGTTCAAAACATAAACAATTGATTTGGTGCTTTTATTGACATAATAACTGCAGAAAATGTAGGAGCAGGGATACCCTTAAACGGTTTTATTAAAGGGTTTTTACTAAGTAGGCCGACAATTTTTTTTTGATTGCAGTAGGTAATTTATTGATATGTTATAGGAAAATATGAATAAAAATGATCTTTCCAAAAATTGCGAACTCTATGAGTCATAGTCTATGACACATTTGAATTCAAATTCTGTGGATTAATTTTTTCTATCTCGTTTGAGGATTGAAAATGGCGTTTCGGTGTGATGAGGTTAAAAAAATTCTATCAGAACTGAAAATTTTCTTAGTAAATCAAAAGATCCAGCATTTTTTTTTTGAAAAATGTAAAATAACCAAAAATGTGACAAAAAAAACAAAATAAAAGTTTTTAATTATCACATTTTTGAAAAAAAAATTTCTTGAAATTCTTTAGATTCTTTAAGGAACTGAATTTTAAATTTTAATTTTTTACAATGAATTTCGAAAAAAAATGATACTTTGACCCAAAACCGTTTTTTTGAAAAACCCAAAACCGGATCAAAAAAAGACTTTGTCACTTGATTTTACTTTGGCTCTTTTTGATGTATGGAGTGTACCGTGAAAAATTTAAAGTTAATTTTTATAGGTTGAATATAGGACTCGATTACGAGAACAGCGATTATTTTGTGACTTTTTATTTATGTTGTCTGAATGGACTCTTGCCCTTCCTAAAGGTAAATTTACATTTCGTTGCCCAATAATTGTATCAAATTTATTTTTCTAGAAATGCTGCTAGACTCGTTATCTGTTGATATTATAGAAGACACGACTTTGTTTCAAATCATTTGCAAAACCCTCAAAATTGCCATTAATCCTATAAAAGATGTTCAAGGTCACGAATTCGACCTAAAAGACATAAAAAATAGTTATTTTAACCCTGATATTATTATAAGCCCAATCAATGAAAGAACTGCCGATTCACCACCTGATAGCCAAGGAAACCAGGTTTTTATTTTATTGATTAAATAACTCCATGTTTTCTTATGAGAGTACAGTAGAATGCGTTTAAACGGACAGTTTGGTAGAAACGGTTTGAGTCAAAAAGTCTCTCTAGCATAGGTATAAAGGGGCAATTTGGCGATGCAAATTCCTCGTTTGAAGGTGACGAAGAGTTTAAATCGCCAAAATATTCATTTGAACCTACGCTAGTAGAACTTTTTGATCCAAACTCGTTCTTCCAAACTGTCCGTTTAAACGCACTCTACTGTACTGTGGTTTGCGTCGATAAAGACACCATCTGTAAAGACAATATGACCAAAAACTTCGCTTTGTATTTTTCGTGGCTAGAAGGACAATGAATAAAAATTTCAAGGTAAAGAGCAAAAAACGTCTCCATCTTTGTTCGGCCTAAATAAATTTTTATAATTGATAAATGGCTTTCGAAACTTTTGCTTATGTTTTTAGCACTTAACTGGATATTTTGAATTTTCACACACAATTTTTTTCGTCGAAAAACAGATAGCCTATCTCCTCTTAGGTAACATTATTAAATGTGCGAAAATGTTCGCAAAAGCTAGTCAAAAATAAGGTCAAGAAGTGGGCCAGAATATATATGTTCAGGGCGACACGACTCCCTATCCTTACTAAACTCCATGTATCAACCTAAACTAACTTCACCTAAAAGCTTATTTTTTTAATCCAGGCTACAACCGGATTTGTCATGGCAAAATATACCTTCACCCAACAAATGTAGGAGCGTTTTTTGGGAATTCGAACCCAACCTCGTTTTATGAATTGTGTATGGCCATTAAAACTGCGAGAAAATCATCTCAGATAGGTTTCGCAATGACTGATTCGTAAAATAAAGGGTATCGGCGATACAGTATCGCCATTTCCACATATTACCTTGGAGGTGTATTGATAAAAAAAAAGGATGTAGAGCAAGGTTGTAAAAGAAATAGGGATGGATGAGGATTCGGCTTGTCGAGAAATTTTCATCCAAGAAAGTAAGCGACCAATCATCCCTTGGAAATACCTAAAAGGGGGACTGGTCGCTGATTTTTAATTTTCTTTATGAAAATTGGAGCAATAAAATATGCCGGCTATTAAAATGAAAAAATCGAATTAACGAATTTTTACCTTTAGGTTACTTTTTTAAGCAGCGACAGATTTGACTGTGCCACCACAAACGAACCTAATGAGATATCACAAAACAGTTTTTTGCATCCAACTGGAAACTAAAAATGATGCCAAAAAATTTTTTAGAAAAAACAATTCGAAATTTTATTTCTCCAGCAAAGTTTTTTTCATAAAATTTTTTCTTAAATTGCCAGATCGTTTGCAAGAAAAATTTTGTGAAATTTTTTTTTTCAGCGGCAGAAAAATCACCAGTTCAAGCTGTAAATTACCAGTAAACTGGTGGAGCAAAAATTTTCAAAAAATATCCCCCCGCATCATTTTTACTTTCCAGTTGGAAGCAAAAAACCGGTTTGTGATATCTCATACGGTTCGTTCGTGTTGGCAAAGTCAAATCTGTCGCTGCTAAAAAAAAAGGGTTACCTAAAATTTTTGTTTTAGAAATTTCGACTTGCTGCTCAATGTTGTCTAGACCGTGTTGTAAATCACATTGACCACTATCCCCTTAAATATGGGCCTTCTATTGTGTCCACAGTAATTGCTGACAATGACGATTTATATGCAGAGCCAAACGATTTACTCGAAAGGAAAAGTTACATAAATACGAGATTATTTTTTCAATATTTGAAATAAATTTTAATTAATTCAATTTTTTAATCTTTTAAAAGCAATAAAGTTCAATATCTATCAATTAATGACCGAAACATCGTGACCGTGCTTGAATTACCCGAAAATAAAGGTAAAAATGAATTTAAAAGTTTACATTTCAAAGTTTTTAGTGATAAAGGGGTCATACTTAGGATCTGCAGCGAAAAAGCATATAACTTTCGAAATAATGGATTTATAAAAATCGTGAGCAAAATTTAAAAACAAAATTTTTTGTGTTTAAAATGATTGTATTCTGAGACTTTTGCAATCAAATTTAATTTTTAAAGATTAAATCCTCATTAATTTTATTTCTCCATGAAACAAGACAGAAAATATTTAGCTAACAAAGTATTTTTGCCTATGCATTTTCGTCCGAATGTTTGAAGAA
>SCLH01000992.1:12764-60247 GCA_004367855.1 Oikopleura vanhoeffeni | reverse complement strand
TAAAGTGCTGAGAATGAGAGTTTCCACAAGTTATTTCTGATTAGAGGGTCATAAATAATTTTTGTGCCCGGCTTTAATTTTTTTGCTGACGATAACCCCATGAACGCGAAATAATTTTTATCATCGGTTTTTGTTTGGTTTGTATGATTCTTGCTGCGCACTCTAGTCAAATTGCAAAAAAATGAAATATTTTTTGTTAATTAGAACTCGTTGGGAAATCGCCTTTTATAATGAAATCAACATTATTCCTTATGAATCATTTTGTAATTTGACCTCTTTGGTGTCATATTTCAAAATTTGACCTAAAAAATTTTGTCGGTAAAATTTATTGAAAACCGGTCATAACTTCACAGGATTTTTGTATATATAAAAATCGACGTGAAAGCTCGTTTTATAATCTTTGCAATTTTATAATATAAGAGTCATCTTGTAATTTGACTCCTTTGGTGTTATATTCCAAAATAAGTTAAGAAAAACGAGTCACTAAATTTAAAACAAAATTTAATTCAGTTCGAATAATTACTCGAAATCATGGCGGTAAAAGTTGTTGGGACTGTTCCCTCGTTGGTTCAATCGAATTAGATGGGCCTCTGAGGTCATTACAAAATTCAGATGTTATTTCTGAATCAAGTTTTGATATTCATTTGGATGGAAATGGAACCTCAGATTATCATTCTTGCATTTCCGACATTTCTGATATTGTCAAAGAAAGTATCCAAGGAAATCAATCGTTTTCGCCTATTCAACTAGCGGAAAGATCGGGACAATTAAGAGACGATTTGTGGTGTGTCAATGAAAAACCTACGCCCATTCCAGAAGCTACTTCATTACCTACATGTGATTCACCGTTACAGGTAATATTTTTTTGGCTCAAGCATCTTTAGAATGGACATTTTTTCACTTTCACAATCACAAAAAAATGAATTCAGTTTTTCGTGCAATTTAAAAACAAATTCATGCTAAAGATACCGCCGTCATTTTTCTAAGATCTCTTTTTTCCTATAAAGTCGTCAGGAATAAAATAGAATTTTTTTTAAATTATTCGGCGAGTTTTCCAAATATTAATTGATTAAGCTGAAGCTTTTCTCGCCAAGGATTTATTTTTGTTAACAGTAAAATACAGGGTGACTCTTTTTGTGAAATTATATGAAATCCGTCATTTTATTATTTTTCAACAGAAAGAAAATCAAAAATGAAATATATTGACTAGGTTGTTTTTTAGGAGCTATTTGAGGATGACGACTTTCTCGATTATGGAAACCCCATGAAACCATATATTGGCAAATAGAGAATTTAGTTCCGCGTGTGCTTATAGATTTTGTTTTTTGAATTTCAGTACCGGTTGACCGGTAATGGCGGATTTCGGTAGGTCCGTTTTTCAAAGTTGTTTCAATCGGTCTGTAGACTGATACGGACACAAGGAGTTCGAATCTGATATCAGATTTTATCGATGACGTCATTGTGAGTCATTTTGGTCATCTTTGGGTCAACTTGTACATACATCGTAACTTAATAAAACGCGAAATAAGGGTAATTTGACACGGGGAGTTCGATCTGATACCATAATTCACTAATAACAACATTATACGTCAATTTGGTCAATAAGAGAATTCATATAAGAAGATAGAGAAAACCGTGACAAGAAATAAATCTGACCGGAAGTAGTGATTATGACTCATAATGACGTCATCGATGTAATCTGATATCAGATTCGAACTCCTGGTGTCCGAATTAGTCTACAGACCGAGTTTGAGCCTGATTTTGAACCAACTTTGGAAAATGGACCCACCGGAATCCGCCATTACCGGTCAACCGGTCTAAAATTCAAAAAACAAAATCTATAAGCACACGCGGAATTAATTATCTATTTGCCAATATATGGTTTCATGGGTTTCAAAAAATCGAGAAAAGCCGTCATCCCCAAATATACCGATAATGGCTGTTAAGCCGAAACGTCAATAAAAAACTATCTATGATAGAATAAAAAAATATATTTTATGTCTCAAAACCCAACAAAAAATCCCTAAATAGCTCCTAAAAAACCACTTACAAAACGTACGAGGATTCGATTGTTTTTTGGAATTTACGCCTTCAGATCCTACAACCTCTTAAGGGAGTGGGTGTCCAATTTGAGCCTCTTCCAAGGTCATTTCCCGCCAAACTAGCAAAGGTGATATTCCAAAAACATTTGTAACTAACAGAACCAACCTTCGCGGTAATTTTAACTTAACAGTAATCTGATACAATCCACCTACGCCGACACCTACGCTTTTAAAAGCTTCTTAGAAGACACGCAGTTCGTACTACTCTTTTTTATTAATTTTTTTGTGTGAGGCTCCGGAGAAGCCTAACAAATAATGCAAAATTGCTTTTGGTTTAAAATTTTGCTTTCGGCGGACAAAAACGCAAAAACTAAATTTTTTGAAATGATCAGTTTGGGAGGCTCAAATCAGCGACACCCACTCCCTTAAATAGCTATACTTTCTTGCGCTATTTTCAAAATAATGACAATACGGACTATGAAACTAATTCATTATAACTAATCAATAAATGCAAACGAAAAAGATTTGACCTCTGATCCAAACCTAGTTGAGCACCGATACAACAATTTCGTTAAAGGGTTATAAAAATATATTAAACAGAGGATTTTTAATTAAGCTTCACATTATCGATTTTAGAATTTAAATTCGATCATAAATAAAAGATTAGCTTTAATATTTTATGTTATAAATAGTTCAGAATGAGTGTTAAGATTGTTTACCGCACTTATTAATATATATAATTAGGGTGCGCAGCTGGAAAATCTCAAAAAAATAAAAGCGCAAAAATGAAAATTTATTTTTGGATTTTTTACTTATAATTATATGTCATAATAAATGCGGGAAACAATCTTAAAACCACTTGGTAAAAATAGCGGTTAAAATTAACGGTTTAGACATTCTCAGGAGTAACTTCGATTTTGAGCTGATAAAACTTCTTTTTGGGTTTTTTATATTCCGAGAAAAAATGCTTTAGACAAACATGTATTTGATAAAAAATGTAAAGCATTCTGTACGGCTGTTAAAGCTTTACCCCTTCTTTAGTGTTGTAAACTTCTGTAATTTCTATTTTCTCTGAAAATTAACTTAAATAACAGTAAATTCATAACAAAAAAAGATTGCCATGTTTCTGCCTACGGATTTTTTTTAAATAAAATGACTAGTTTTTTTCTAAAATTTCAAATTTTCTTTTGAGTAGAGCCGCTGTTACTGGTATATAAACCAAAAATGAAGTTTTATATGCTCATAATCAAAGTTAGTGCAATAAGGTTTAAAAATAAAAAATGGCCCATCAAATATTTTTTCAAGAATAAAGTCTGACAGAATTGTTGATTTTTTAATTTAAACTCGAGCATAAATAAAAGATTACATATGATTTTATTCTTAATTAATACTTCAGATCGATTGTAAAGATCGTTTAGAGCAGCTATTATTGCACATAAGTAATGTTTCTCCGGAATGTCTGTCAGAAATGGATTGTTCCCTCACCGAGCCGTCGAATCCGCCTTTTGGAGCAGACTGGGAGAATGAATGTATAAACAGAGTTAAATCCCAATTTATGACAGAACTACAACCGAATATGTCCAAAAATATTTCAATTTCTATAAGGAAAAAACACTCGTATGAAGCTGCTTTGGAAGAAAATAGTTTTAGTAGAGGTACGTGTAGAAAGAGGTAGATCTGATGAAAAAATCCAAGGAGAATATTTCTAGTATATACGACTTGATTCAAATCTGATATTTTTGGCATGCCACTATATATATTTTTTAAAACAGACATTTAAAATTGTTATTTTAACAAAATTATAAGTTTTTTCAGATTTTCTGAAAAACCTCAATTTGTGTGAAACTAGTTCGAATTATGAAAAGCTTCCAAGAATCGTTTTATTAAGTTTTCAAATAGCTTCAATCTATATTTTTGGTACAAAGCAGATGTTTTTCAAATTGGTATTTTCAAAATATATTTTTGGCGTTCTTTTTGCTTTTTTCTGAGTCCCGATTTAAAATTCAGAACACAAATCAATACTCCATCTAAAGCGCAGAAACAAAAATACAATTTTTAAACAAATTTGCAAATACACCGTGTGCTATTCTTATTCTGTGTCCAGGGGAAGGGGTTTAGCTTGGCAATTTCGTGCTTGTATAAAAAAATTAAAAGTATTTCCATTTTTAATCGTAGTTTTGAATTTGCGTTATTGCATCCTATTTTGATGGAGTATTTATTATGATTCTGTTATTTAAAGAATTTGTAATTTAAGTATTTTAGCACGCTTTCTTTTGTCGCAATTTGGTTTCCTATCGTGGGAAAAGCGCCAGAAAGTAGATTTGCTGCAAAAGGTTGAAAGATTAACTCGGGAACTGAAAAATTTGGATACAAGAGGACCAACCAGAGAAACGCACAAGGTGGCTTGTATTTATATTGCCAGAGGACAAGAAGATAAAAAATCAATATTAGCAAATACAGAAGGATCGGTAAGAATTTAGTTTTAGATAAAGTGCATAAAGAAATGTCGTATCTGTTAAATGTAATGTTCTTTCATTTTCGTTGGACATTTAGGGAACTGTTGGCGTTTTTAAAAATTTCATAGTGACGTACGAAAAAACATCTGCTTAGACACATATTCGCGTGAAAGCAATAAAGCTGGATCTGTAATTATAAGCTTAAATTTCAGCATGAAAATTTTATTGTTTAATTTGAACATTATCAAAAATTCAGATTTATTTTACTTCAACTTTTTTTAAACGCCATAATTTTTGGTTGAGAGTGAAATTATTTAAAAGCTCATTTTCTATTATAAGTCGCTTATTTATAACTTATATCATATGGTTTACTTTAAATGTTTTATTTTCATAAAACGCTCAAAATAAAACAAATGATGAACATGCTGTCCGAGTACAAAAATAAAAGTACTCATTAATGGACAATTCAGTAAAAAAATATAAATTTTTTGGAAATTTCAAACTTTTATTTCGAAATTTTTTTTTTAATTAATTTTTATAAGTTTGCTCAAACGAAAAGACCTGATCAAGGAGATTCAGAAAATAAGCATAAACAAAAATTCAGTGTAGGAAAGCTGCTAAAATTGATTTTAAGCTCTCAAATTTTGATTTTTAAAGTCATGGTAGACCCCCGTCCGCACCTTTAAATTTTTTTTTACATTATTCGTACTAAGTTTGATACTGCGCTTCTTTTAAGCGTACTCACGGTGTCGCGTGACACAGATTTTTCAATTCGCATTTCCCATCCTATTTCCCAACTAGTAGTCATTTAGAAAACGAATTTTTTTTTTCTATTTGTAAATAATACTCAGAACAAATTTCAAAAATTCTTAAGGGGGTTGTATAGGCAGTCCATATCTTCTGAACTCGTAGTACTGTCAACTTAATATCACGATTTTTGGTCTCAACCTGGCCTGCCGATTGGTGGACACGCTAGTTATAATACTAGAGAGAATACTATTTTAAAAATTAATACTCATAATAATGTAGCGAAAAAGTAGATTTCTAATAAAAAATTACCAACTTTTTCTTGAAAATCTTCTTTTTTTTTGAAAAAAAAATTAACCAGGTGACTAATTACTTCCCAAATTTTTAAAAGTTGCGCCTAAGTATTGCGCACATTTGGCTTGCAGTTTTAGCTCTCTAGCGCACATTTGGCTTGCAGTTTTAGCTCTCTAGCGCTTTTTTTCGATTTTTTAGAGAAATTTTTTGAAATGGACAAAACGACACGTTTCCAGGTGGACAAAACGACAAAAAATTTCTGTCCTCTTAGACGCATACGACAGTACTTAAGTAAACATTTTTGCTCAATTCCGTACCAATTTCGACTTGTGCACAAAAAACGGTCAAAAATTTTGGCCGAATTTTTACACTAGCTCCTTAAACTCGGCCCCACAAATCAAGTGAATGAAATGAAAGTATAATAATTTCATAATTTTATTTTTAGCACGAATTTGAAAAATTTTCTTCGGCCATTGGATGGGATGTGAACTTGTCAAACCACCAAGGATATATGGGAGGATTACAAAATAATGGAAGTACTGGAGAAACGGCCGTTTACTACTCGGACGTTTCAACGGAATTAATGTTTCATGTTTCGACAAAATTTAACCACGAAGAAAGTCTTAACGTTAAAGGTATGCAATCAAGAAAACAAAATGTTACAGTAGTGTATTTAAACGGACAGGTTTTTAGATTGGATTTGGGTCAAAAACTCCTGCTAGCGTGCATTTAAAGATGCAGTTTTGTGGTGCAAACTGTCCGTCACGTTTTAACGGATAATTTGAATGGTCCAAATGCCGGTTTAAACGCACGCTTGCAGGACTTTTTAACCCAAATCCAATCTAAAAACCTGTCCGTTTAAAGACACTCTACTGTAATAGACTAATCAGGATGCGCCGCGGGACCTCACAGACTAAAATAAAACCGTTGATGAAAGGGTGCAACGTTTCCTAGAACACATTTTTTTTGACTGTTTATTTAAAATTATGTATTTGAAGGCAAATTTGAAAAAAAATTGACAACCGGAAACTTTGAATTCGGTGTCATAGAATAAATTTTCAGTTTTTGACGTATTAAAAACTATGACAAGTTTTATTTTTTTTTGTAAAATTTAAGACTATTGATTTGGATCGACCAATTGAAAACTAACAATGTAGTTTGTCGTATTACAATTTTTCTTATTTTATCGTAAATTTCTGAATTTTGAGTCATTCTAAAAGAATTTGTAAAACCCCGTGAATTATAAATTTGAAGTGATATATTTAAAATTTGAGACATATTACAAATTTTAAGTCTTTCGACTTGTTGAAAATATGACAAATTTTTTTTTTGAAAAATTCAGAACTAAGAATTTAGTTTTTTCACTAAAATTCATTTTTTTGGAGTCAAATTACAAATCCATATTTTTTCCTAAAATTGTAAATTTAAGTTCGTCACATTGGAAATGATAACGTTCAAATTGTGTGGTCTGAGCACTGGCGTGAGTATCGGACTGGAATTATTTCGTCTGAATTCGCCGATGTAGTAATCTGTATCTATCCAATGATTCGCAAAGGAAACAATTGCAATTTGTATCGCATCCGGATCATGCAAAAAACCAGTTCCAATCTGCCCTTTTTCGGTCCTTTGCAAGATAACTCTGTAGTGCGGGGCGAGGTTTTGCCCCTTTTGGTTCGAGAAACGGCAATGAATGCAGCAAGGGCCGTACGGAGCAGAATTGATGGGTATCGGCACTTTTTCGAAGATCGTCATTCGTATTTGACGGAGACGATTCGAAAGCTAAAGTTACCTACGAACAATTCTTTCGAAAAATATTGCACGGAAATTTTCACCCCCTCGTGTCATGCAGAACCCCGGGCGTCCCCACATGTCCCAAAACGCCAACGATCGAATTCGCAATCGGAAACGGGATCGGTGACACATTCGGTGCATAGCTCCGCGTTCTCAGAGCGAGTTAAGGATCGAACACGCACCGAATCGGCCATTTCAGATGTTGATTTGACTCCTAAAATAGGCGGTGGAAGGTCAAATTTTGCATCCTCAATTTCACCATCCCAGCATTTACAGACCTCATTTGAGCTGGAGTGAACCATATGTTTTTCACTTGATAAAAATTACTATCTCTTTTTGAGCCTGTTTTCTATCGTAAAGTTATACAGTCCGATACCGCTTAACTCCAAGACTAATCTTTATACATAGTCGCTGGGTTACACATATTTTCTAGAGATTATTTTCATTTACAAAAATATCTGCAAGTTTAGTTTGGAGTTTTATTTCACCATTTTTTTTAATATTACCCTAGAAATAAATAGAGTCATAATAATCATTTATCTAACTTTTCAGCGAGCATAGTTAGGTTTAGGTGAACATTTTTAAAAATACTGTATAGTAGGTTTAAACTCGCTTGTTTTAATTTTTGGTGATCGTATTTTCGCATGAAAATTTTCTTTGTAAAATTGCCTAAAAATTGCGAAACAAACAGTTAAAAATGTTTTTTAATTAGCTTAAAAATTGTTTGTTAAATGAAAATTTTTGCATTTTTTATGCAATTTTATAAATAAAAAGTAATGCTGAAGATAACGCCAATTTAATTTTCTAGGAAAAAATCAGAAATTTCTTGACTGATTTTGGTTTCATTATTTTGACAAAATTTGTTTTATGAATAATTTCACACCAAATATAGTCCTCATGTATTTTTGTGAAAAGTGCCTATTTTATTCGAAAATTAATATCGTAAATTTTTCGGCTTTTCTAGCTACCTATAACAATAACCTACAATAATGGAAAAAAATGATGAATTACCTATTTTTTTTTTCTTATGTAGACGTCAGTGTTTTTCTGGTGATGGTAAATTTAGCATGGAAAAAAAGTCATTGTATAAAACACCAGAGGTTTTTATGCAATTAAAATAAATTTCCATGCAAGATATACCGCCGCCGTCTTTTCTTTGTCAAAACAAGCTCTGCAGTATATAATGCTGATAGGGACGCAATTAGAAATGAGATAAATATGAATTTTTGTAAACCTTTATGATAACCAAATGTAGTTCGAAGGTCTTTAACCAATTTTTTTGTAAATTTAAAGTGCAATGCATGATATACTGCTATATAATACTTTTTTCAGGTTCTACTGTTCGTTTCAAAGATTAAAAATTGGGGTCTTAGTTTGAAAGAATTCACATTTTTGACATCTCTAAGATTGGTATCTCTAGGCCTTGCGATTCGCGTTTGAACTTATTTTCGTAGTGATAGAGATCCTAATCTTAGATATGCCACATATCATATGCAGGTTATAATTTACATCCTTAAAACTGAGGTTTGAGGGGGTAGTGTCTTTGAAAAAATGTTCCCGAGAATAAGTAGGTGAACTACGCCGCTCTGAAAAAATGGGTTTTCTCACTAGAGGGCGCCAAAGTTGAAATCGCGGATACAATTTCCGGGTTATGTTGATTTTTCGGTCAAATTACGCGAGCACCCCAATTTACAGAAACATTTGTTTTACATACACTCCTTCATTAACGTCATAATAATTCTCTTAAACAATTATTTTCCGATTTTCGCAGAATAAAGAACACCCATTTTCGCCTTTATTGCTGGAAATCGTGGTGACTACGTACTTCATTTCAATACAAATGTTCTATTTTCGAGGTATCGCTTATGTTTTAAATTAGTATCAGCGTTAAATAAAGATTACTTTAGAAAATCTTTTAATTTTTTTTATTCCAGGCAGTGGTATCTTGTGCATGTTTTTTTTAAATTACATAATAAACTAAAAAATTAATTTTAAAATATCAAAAAAAAATTCGATGCGAAAGATACCTCTAAATTTTTTCAGGATTTTTCAAGATCAACTTACAATGTGAATTTTCTCGATTTTTCCGCTGGGTAAATAAATGGGAAAATCGAGAAAACCTTAACTGTAATGGTGAATCATATCAATTACGGGTGCTCCTGGTCATTTTTACTAGTTTTTAAGCCAAATTTTTTATTTAATTCGGCTTTTAAAAATAACTCATCCGATAAAATTCTTAGATAGCTCAAACTGAGCACAAATATCGTGTGAAAAATAAAATAAAAAAAATTGGTTCATCGGACCATTTTATTTTTTTTTTCTGAGATTACTGAAATTGTTAAATTACTAGTTTTTCTTTAAAAAATTAGTAACAATCGTCGGATTCAGACCAATTTTTTAAATTCAATTATTTACCAGCTAATTGTGCTCTGTTTTAGCTATCTAAGAATTCAATCGAATGAGTCGTTTGCAAAAGCTGAATTAAATAAAATTTCTGGCTAAAAATCTAGTAAAAAATGACCAGGAGCCCCCGTAATCGATATGACAATACAAATGTCATTTGATTCTGAAAAATTAATATTCAAATTTTGCGATTTAAAATTTGTATGGAGTAATATTTTTAATAAAACATTTTAGATTTTGTCTATAATCCCCCTTTTCTACTTCCTCTCTGTATGTACGCCGACAGTGAAAGCTCAAAAACGTTTGTCCCCCCTTTAAACTGCCTTTTCGAATATTCATTCAGCGACTAGTTCTAGACTATTCAATATCACCGGTAAAATTGCCACTTAATTTTTCTATTATTTTAGTTGTCGACTTTTTGTACTTTCCGCCGGGTAACTTGTCATTTTTTTAAATAAAATTTCTCAAAAATGACTAATTTCAATTCTTACATCATTTTGCAAAATAGGCGGAGGTATTTTTAGCTTACGAATTTTTTTCATGTGATTTTGAAGTTACAAAAAACAATTTGCGCCATAAATATAGCATTTTGAAAACAAACGGATTAAAAAAAAATGCCATAAAACTACCCATTTAATAAAGGCAAGATAAAAGTTTAGCAAAGTGGAAAAAGGGTTATCAGTTGCATAGCGCTATGTAATTGACTCTTTCCAAAATTATTCGATAAAAATAATTTATATAAGATAAAAACTAGTTACAGTAAGGTGCCTCTACAAGGACGGACACTTTGGTCAAATAGTTTGCCGCGGTGCTCGTAAAAGGACGGACCCTCTTTTCCAAAAGTTTGTCAGGTCCGCTATAAGGACGGATGGTTTTTCTATTTTAAACCAAAATTTTAGGCCTACCAGCATCTTGCTTTCAAGGCATTAGATTATTTAGATTTATTTACCAGTTCATACTGTCTGAAATTCCTGACAATCTTCACTCTGTTCATAAAAAATCAAGGTGAAGGTATCTTTCGCCTGAAAATGTTGTATTTTTGTAATTTGATTTTTTTGCCATTTTTATATAAGGACGGACCTTTTTTCCGAAAGTTTGCCGGTGCTCCTATAAGGACGCATGGAGCGAAATCGGATCGTCCTTATAGAGGCACTTTACTGTATCTTATTACCGGTAAACTGATTAGTGGGTTGGAACACCAAAAAAATGCGATGTATCAACTCCTTGACCTTTGGCTACATTTTTAATTTCTTGAATCGGATGAACCATTCTCGAAAAGATGCAAAAGCTTTTTCCACCTAGCTAAACTTGTTTCTTGCCAAAATATTTTGGTAAGCAAAAAATACCGTGGCCGAACAAAATTTATTCAATGGATTTTAATTTAATATTTGAAATATTGGAAGATCAAATTTTTGCGAAGTTTAATTTTTATACAAGTATGCCCACTTTTTGCCATTGTTTGGCAAATTTTTTTACCGTGGACTGTATCTTATCCATTCAAAGCTTATAGATGTCGAAAATTTTTCGATCTCTACTTTATAAACTTCTGAAATTTGAGGATTTTTAAAATTTTTGAACAATTTTCATATCCTCATTTTTAGCCCCGCCACGAACACTTCTTATTCGTGTATATTTCCGAGCTCTATTTCTTATCATATATATTCAGTTTTTAACTCCTAACCCCTCTACTCCATTTTTGTTAATATACTAACTTGGTCACGATAACCGCCAGTGGTAAAAAAAGTATTTAATTTTTTTGAACGAATTTTTCTCAAAATTAAAAACTAATTAAATTAAAAAACTTTTCCTCATTTATCACTGACGACCAAAAACACCATATTTATTTAAACAAATATATACATTGGACATTTTTGACCGATTTCAAAAACATTTTGACCAATCAAAATTAAGTTAATTAATTACTCATAATTGCCAAATTGGGAGTAGTGCAATTGTCATTTTACCTCCTGAGTGGACAATGCAACACTTCATTCAATATTTAACCGCGTGATAAACTTGGTGGTTAACCACGTGGTTAAATATATTGTCCCAAAACCTTCTGTTTTTGTCAAAGATATATTTAACTTAAAATAAAATGCTGTTTAAAATTTTATATTTAGAAAATGACAGAAACGCGCACTAGCTCCGCAGTTTATTTGGATGAGGAATCTAAAAAATTGTACGATTTAGTCCGATATGCCGGGATAACAATTGATCCAGGACTTTTCAAAAATATGATCGATTTATTAAAAGAAGGTAAAAACAGAAGAAAAACGGATTTAAAACATGCCTACTTAAGTCCTAAGAAAGCTTTTTAAGCCTACCCCAACTAATGTCTTCATCACATTTTTTAAACGGAACAAGATAATTCCAAAAGATAGTTGAATCTCTAAAACTTTTTGTTTCGTGAACGGATGTTTGAAAATTGAGCGGTAAAAATTATAAAAACCGGTTCTGAGGAAACTACACAGGCTTTGAGGTTTTTTTGTTGCCAATAATTACAAATTTTCGGCAGTAATTTATGGTCATTTTTTTTGTAATTTGAGACTTCTCAAAGAATTTTTCTCAAATAAAAGTTTGTCCATCTTTTCAGTCATGGTAGTTTTTCAAGCGAAAATGTATGGAAGAAAAAATTGTGTCATAATACACGTTTAAAGTGTAAAATCAGTTAAAAATAATTTTTTAGGGGGGTTAACTTTAAAAAAATTGCTAGAATAATCTGGTATGGTTTCCAAGAAAAATGACTTCGTAGAGTGATGTTACAAAAAACTTCCTGATTCAGTCACACCCAAATTATTTTTTACCCTATAACAAAAAAGTATATCTCTCACAAGATGTATTAAAGGAAATGATATATCTGAAATATCAAAATCTTATTCAGATTCAAATTGAGTGTCAAATCAGACCATTTATATATATTTCTTAGATAATATTTTATTTGTTCATCATCGTAGTTCGCTAACAACATTATTGCTGTAATTTATCCAAATGAACAATGTTGTTTTGTAAAAAAGAAGTAGATTTCTGATGTAAAAATAGTCATTAACTTCTGTGGTCAAAATTTTCAAACATCATTTTAAAGTTCACAAAATACCAAAAAACACAGATTTTTCAGAAATCTGACCAAATATGCGTCCTAGAGTTAAAATATGTCTTTAAGATGTGCACCCAGATGCTATTATCAAAATGTTATCTGATGCTGCTGAAAAGTCTCCATTTGGGGATCCAGCGACTCAAGCGAAACTTGAGCGAAGTGCTCGACGACGAACTACGGGAACACTTCCTTCGTCTGATAGACACCGAGATGTCTCAAAATTATCCCCGCTCCCAGAAGGTATTCAAAGTAAAGATAGAGTTTCAAGCGGAAAACTTTCAAGAGCTGTTTCGACCAGTAATGTTAGCCGCACCAATGTATCAAAAGCTAGAATGACTACTAGACGCTCCGATATACAACGCTCAACAAGTACTTCTGAGCTTTCTCATGCTCGCAGATAAAAACAAGAAAAAAATCTCATATTATTGTGCTTGCTATTTTGTTAATTTGGTAGGCTCGTTTTGAATTATAGATAGGGTGCGCAGCGGGCCAATTTATAGCTTTTAGACTAGCAAAATTTCAGTGCGAGAATATTGGCTGAAAAAATTGATATAAACCAGCTGTAAGTTCAACTTGCTTAAATTTTAAACTATTTTATATTAAATTGTTGGTGTTTACATCTAGTAATGAAAAAAATGAATGTAAATTTTCCGACTACGCATTTTTTTTTAATGACCAAAAATTTTCGAAAATTTTTCTCAAAATTTTGTGCACCCTTGACTAATAAGATAAATCTTATAAATATCTATTACGGGGCTTCCTGGTCCCTTTTTACTAGATATTTAGCCAAAAATTTTTAATAATTCGGTTTTTGAAAACAACTCACCCGATTAAATTCTTAGATAGCTCAAACTGAGCAAAAATATCTTGTGAATAATAAAATAAAAAAATTGGTCAATCGGACCAAATTATTTTACATGTATTTCTGAGATTACTGAAATTGTTTAATTATTAGTTTTCCTTAAAAAAATAGGAAACAATAGTCGGATTCGGACCAATTTTTTTATTTTATTATTCACAAGATATTTGTGCTCAGTTTGAGCTATCTAAGAATGTAATCGGATGAATTGTTTTCAAAAGCCGAATTATTTAAAAATTTTGGTAAATCTAGTAAAAAAGAACCAGGAAGCTCCGTAATTGATATACCATATTTTGGCATTTATAGAATGACTTTACTCAAAATAAGTTATAATAAATGATCTGAAAACCTTTTATTATTTTTTTTAATAACTTAATTTCATCATTAAATGTTTCTTATAACAATTGAAAACATTCCCGATCACAACATTATCGCTGTATTTGATTTGTTTGTTTTTGAGAGTCGAGATATACGGATGAAAAATCTATTCAAGCTGAAAAAAAATATAATAACCAAATTAATTATTAGCACAGATCCGAAGTCTTTTCTAAAAAATTTTGATTAAAAAATTGAGAGATAACAGTTTGATCGGGACCACTTTCGATATCTTATATAGTCCTGACAAAGCACTTTTTATCATATTTTGTTTGTGGTGTTTAATTGTTTTTCATACTCATAAGCTCTCAATCGCAGACACTTTCCCTGCTATCATGAAGACAAAAAATTAGCCTGCTTAAAATAAAAAAAGTTCCAAAAATACAAAAATTCAGATGAACATATGTTTTAACAAGTTAACTTATATATCGATGAAGATCTCTTCGAAACAGTTTCTACTTAATATGATTTTCTGTTTTATCGCCGATTTTTACTTTTTTGATTTCAAGCAGTGACTGGTTATTTTTTTTTGTATTCATGAGAACAGGGAAATGGCCTAAAATCAATTAAACACCAAAGTTCAAATTTGTTAAAAGTGATCCGTCTAGACTTTATACAATTAATTCATATTATTAAAATAAATAATTGTCCACTTTCAATAAACCGCTTATGAAAAATCCCTCAAATACCATTGTTCTCACTTTAGAAATATGCTCGAAAATACTGTAAATTTTTAAAAGTCATAAAGTTTCACTTCCTCCACCAAAAATTTAAAAAGTAAAACAAATTAAACTTTCAAAAGCATTTTTTGTTTTTTAAGATTAATTTTAATGATGATTTCCATTAAAATTTATGATTTTTACTTTATTTTTTAACTAAAAATTTGTATTTTCTAATTTACATATTGTATTACTTTTGATCCTCTAGAGGCCTGCATTCATACTCAGTCATATATCTCCTGCCTTTCAAATCTAAGCTTAATCATTCTGGTTGACATTAATTTCAATATTTTGACATTACTGTCCCAAAGCCCTGTAAGTCACTACATTATATCAATTCTTAGTGACAATTGTCTATCATTCTTGCCGTTTTAATAAATAATTAATTTACACTGCAAAAAATTCGTTTATATTCAATGTATATTTATAATTAAGAAAGAGTGTCCTTTTAAATTTCATTTTTCAGAAAAAATGGTAATAAATTCAGACTATATTTAATAATTTGCAGAAAGCCTAAAACCTCGACTGTAGATCAAATTCCATTTGACTACACCGAAGAATTTTTAACCTCCTTTTTCACTAGGTTGAAAATCAGTTTTTTACACAGAATGTAGAATTTTAAATTAATCGAATATAATCGGAAAACTTGAAATTTTTGTCAAAAAGTTTAAATGACATAACTTATGTCACATAAGCTAATTTCTTATTTTTGCACAGTTTGAAATTCATTTTTGAAATTCCAAAAATTTCCAAAAAACTATAATTTTGCAAGTGCCAGAGTCTTGATTTCAGCGACCAAATTTTATCATAGATTAATTTTCTCAATGTCAATTTTTTTTTCAACTAAGTAGTTTTTTTTAAGACGCGACAGACTTGACTTTTCACAACAGACGAAGCCGTATGAAAATATCACAAAACGATTTTTTTGTAGTCAACTGGAAACTAAAAAAGTTTAGGCCAAATTTTTTTTGTTTAAATTTTCGAAATTTTTTTTCAAAATTCTAGATTTTCTTATGACCGGAAATGACCCAATATGGGTATCAAACGAAACTAGAAAAATATAAGACTAATGGCTAAAAATAAAAATTCCAAAAATTAAGTTTTCTTAAGATTTTTCATAATGACAAAGTGGTAAAAAGTCAATATGTCGCGTCTATAAAAAAAACTACCTAATGTTTTCGAGAGCATAACAATTTTGACCTTTCTGAGGTAGTTAAGGTAATTTGTTTTAGACGCGACAGATTTCAATGTTCCACCACAGACGAACCGTATGAGATATCACAAAACGTTTTTTTCATTCAACTGGAAACTAAAAAAGATTAGCCCAAAAATTTCCAGTTGAATGCAAAAAACGTTTTGTGATATCTCATACGGTTCATCAGTGGTGGGACATTAAAATCTGTCGCGTCAAAAAAAATTACCTGAGGGGTGGACGTCAATAGTTTGGGGCCAAGAACGAATTTTACTCAGATGATTTTTTCATGTCAATATAGAAAAATACAAGAATTTTGGGTGTCATTTTTTCCTCACACGTGGTCAGCAAAGCACTTTTTCATCTGTTTGAATATAAAGCGAAATTTCTCAATTTTCGGAAAATCCAAGTTCAATTCAAACTTCAAAAAGCTCTCGGTTGGCTATCGACGAGGTCTTCGGCTGCACAATCATATCGTTTTTGAACTCATAACTAAAAAATACAAGGAAGAGTTGGCTTTCGCGCAAGGCGCTTAAAAACAGGTTTAAAATACGGGTTTTCGGTCATTCTGGAGTCAAATCGGAGAAATCCGATAAAAGCTGTCGTTGAGAGATGTGCACATACTGTCCGGTTTGTTAAAACACAATTATTGTTTTTTTATCAAAAACCTTGGAGGAGGAGGCTTTATCCTTTAAAATATCACTTTAGTTTCAAGCTTGTTTCTGATTGGACGAGCCATTGGTGACTTCCAATTTTTTTAAGGGCAAGATTTTAGTTCCAATATATTATAGGAAAAATACTTTTTGGTCTATCTATGCGTAATATTGCGCCAATCACCCGATGTAAACCCCGATTTTCAAGAAATTCTTGACGACCACCCCCTTAAAAGTTAAAATTGCGTGCAAATTACATCGAAATTCTGGGATGCAAGGTTGAAATCGATTGAGCGTTTTTATTAATTAAAAAAAATAATTTTTTTTGTTAACAAATCTGTAATTGGCAAACAAATCCCGACTAATAATTTCGAAAAATCAGCAATTTTGTGTATTCCTTCAGGTCAACGCAATTTTGTGGATTTCTTCACCGCATCCCATAATTTGCCCGTTTTTTTCTCACGAAATTTGCTTCGCTATAATTAAAAAGCTCGACAAGGGGTTCTAGGCTAGAACTTCTATTTATCTCAGAATAATGAACAAAATATTTCATTTAATCAGAAAGTTAGAGATTGTTTTTACTGACGTTTCGTGTATTAAGACATTATCAAATTAAGGTATTTTTTTCAGACAATAACATAAGTGTGAACCGGAGAAAAATCTAGAAGCGTCGAAAAACTTGTAAATTTAAAAGGGTTCTGGGTGCTGGATTGCATGCAAAAATTATCTTTATTTGTTTGATAAATTAAGCAAATAAGTACAATTCCTAGGTCAATCGGTCTTGAGAAATCAATTTCGGCGAAATTTTTTTTTGGAATTCGACTTTGAACCCTTTTTGAGAGTTTTAACCAAAAATAGCATATCACATAAATATGTACAAAAATGTTATTTTGATAGCGAAATTAAATTCTTGACATGCTGCTTTTATGTTTATAGCGGTGCGCACTTGATGTATGATTAAGAGAGATTACCTCAAAATGACAAAGAATAAAATCCGAGCGTTTATTGTATTATTTTGTGCTTAATATTTTCTGTTTTAACAAAACAAAATTTAAATAATATTACACAGAAATATTCCATTTCGCGGAAGTCACTTTTTTCATTATTACAAATAACCAAAACGTAATCTGTTTTAAAAAAGCCGAACGTTAGGGGGTAAACGATGTTTCTGATTAATTTTGAAAGTTTAAATCAACTTGGAAATAAACTTCACGAGAAATATACTGCTGGAGACAAATAGAGGCTTGAGAAAAAGCGTTCTCGTAAAGTGTTTTACGAGCTTATTACGATTTTTTATATAAATTGACATATCTCAAATCATTTTTTTTATTTTAAACTTTCCAAATCCCAAACGCAAATGTATATAGGCTTCAAAAAGTAGTCCAAAAACTCCCTACAGGCAATTTGCTGTGTTAGCACCCAGACCCTTTAAAGGAGTACTGGTCGGCATTTAAAAGGGACTCGGACATGTTAATTTCCAGATAGTTTTACAAATGTTTTTTTCTGAAAATATGGACAAAAATAAGTTGATCCAGATGTCTTTTTATTTTCATTTGTCATAAAAAAGTTATTTCATTCTGCGATTTGACATATTCAGTGTGATTTTTTTCAAATTTTGGAAATTTCTGAGAATTGAATTCGCGGTTTCCAAAAAGACGAGATACAAAAATGCAAATTGTCGAACTAGGGGCTTTGCGCGTATCCTCAAGGATCGGTATTACATACCAGTTTTAGGTTTCTGCCGTCAAAAATCCAGGGAGAGTATATGTTCCCCGATGGCACTCAAAATAAGGCCAAAAAAAACAGTTTTTTGCTCATTTAGCGCCGGATGAAATTTTTTTGAGTAAAAACGTTGAACTGGGAGTTCTGCCCACGTTCTCTGTGGCAATAAAAAGCTTATAAAAGGTATTCTCTTTCTTTCCAAAACTCAGGGAGGAGTAGGCTTTGAAGTGAAAATAGTGCCACTTGAAGGTGTTCCTGATTTTGGTCGGCCCAATCAGAGGCCTTTGCGATTTGTTTTGTGAAAGGCAAGATTAATGGTTCAATTATCCCTAAACTGAAATACATAGGTTCGTGCTGTTTCTAGTACTTCATTGAGGCACGCTGAAAACCCCTGTTTTAAGCCTTTAAAAATGCGACCAGTAACTCCCTTAAGGCTTTTATTTCTTAATACTTTTGCGAAGTGGCCCATTTTAGAGTTCCCATTAATCAGAAAGATCATGCAAGTTCAATGCACTCGGAATGAAACAATATTATTGCAGATACTTGCAGTAAAATTGACTTTTTTCAAGTTAAATAAAGACTACGGGAAGCTCTCTAATTATAGATATTATTATTATTGATGGGGGTTCAAAAATAATAGTCATAACTTGAATATTGTATAAATTTTTAATAATACGAATTGACCAAAACCCCTTTGATCGAACTAAAGATTTTGAGACTGATTTATAGCCATCTACCTAGTACATTGTAGAGGCTGTACAGTATAGCTGAACTTCTGTAAAAATCAATGTATTCAATATTGTAGATATAGGTAGGAACGGCAAAAATCTACCAGCTCAGATTCTATTCATTTTCGGACCACTTTTAGTTTCTATGCTGATTTTTTTTTGCATAGATCATTTTTATTCATGATTTCCTAGAACATATCAAAAAATCACCTACCGTAGGCAAAAAAACGTTTTGTCGAGCCTACCTTATCGAAGATCAATTAGAAAAAGTTTATTTAAATATTTTCTTAAAAACGGGGAAGCAAAAACACGATTTTTATCGGTTTTAATTTAATCTAATCTAAATCACGATAAAATTACCAAGAAATAAATCAGTTGTATTTAGTGGATTTTTCAAAAATGGTCCACTTTCAGCACCATCACGAAATTATTGAACGCGAGCCAATCATAATTCGTTTGATCAGTCACATTCTAGAGCATCCCTCGCCAGGCAAAATGAATTACTCTATAATATATATTATTGATAATAGAAGTTCACGCACTTTTTTATTTTACAATTTTAAGAGTTAACCATTTTGTCCTATAGCCTATAGGTCAAATGTAGGAATTTCAAGACACAAAATCACTCTTATTAATTCATAAGAATTATTATTGAATGAATCTTTTCTTATTTATTTTCTTGTTTTTTTAAAACTTGAGCTACAAATTTATAAATAAAATCTTTCAATTATTCAGGACATCAGCAATAACACCAGTTGATCAAATAGTCCCATATTACCAACAAAAACATTTTTCGAATTATGGCCAGAAATTTCTCAGTTATATTTTTTGCCGATTTATGAAATTATTTTATGGTAGAGGTACTGCAGATTTGGGAATTAAGCGATTTTTAAGCAGTTTGTGACTAATAACAAGTGAAATTGCGTTTTTGAATAATTTTCTCAGAATTAACCCTAAAAAGAGTAATTCTTAATTTTTTATCAATATATTGCTATAGCAGATATTTTGTCATCAGATATTTTAATGTTTCGACTTTATTTTGTCATTTTTTAAATTTTAAAGGAATCAGTTCAGTAAAATAATTTATATTTAGTACAGTTTCAAGTGATCCCTAAAAGCCTAGTTTTGAAATATTAAAATTTTGAACAACTATAAATAACTATCAACAACTATAAATAATAATTTAATCAACGTTTCGCTTTATCGCATCATAATGATTTTGTAACTAACAGTTTAGAAAACATCAGGACAGCAGATATTTTGTTTCTTTGGCAAAGATATTTTGTATTTAAATTGACTCATATATTATATGAGTCATATATTGAAAATTATTCCTTTTCCGGCCTTCTCATTCCGCTTCACAACTGACGTCAGAAAAGACAGTGGCCAATAAAATCACACGATTCTTAAAATAAGTTGACAATCGTGTGATTTGATTGGTCACTGTCGTTTCTGCCGTCATAGTTGTGACGCGGAGTGAGAAGGCAGGAGAAATGATAATACAGTCAACAACCTCTAACTGGAACACTTACCGACCTAAAAAAGCGTTCTAGTTAGAGGAAGTGGTCCAGCTAGAGATAACCCTTATAATTTTGCTTAGAAAGCTACATTGCATATTAAAATTGCTTTATTTTGTGGTAAAATTCGTTGGTAAATGAAGAAAGTTTTGTGCATAACATAATTTATATTACACAAGTCGAATATAGCAGGCAGTTTTGTCTCATTTTTTTGAAAAAAAACTTGTTATATGGAAGTTTCTTTGTTTTTTTCTTGTTACGAATTTTTAAACCGCTAAAAACCACTGTTTATTTGCGTCAAAATTCTGAATTTCTTCTAACACAAACATTTCCTCGAGAAATTTGTAATTTCTCATCGGCATCATGGGCTGTACTTATAGAAATATGTCGGATTCTTTCAGCTTCTGAAATCTGTTCAGATAGCCGAATTGATACGAAATATTTCCATATATTGTGAGTTCTGAACATTGATTTCGATAAGTATCGAGACCAGCAATTTCCTGAAGCAAGTACATTTCGAATGAGGCAAAGTTGAGTCGATCGCTGTTCTTTCGAATTCCAGTATTCAAATTTATGCCAACTTTTCATTTTTCATCACTCGGTGAATCGAACCCAGGCCAATTTTTCTTTGAAATTTTTTCTCAAAAAACTTTCTGGCAAATTCGAAGGATGTTTCGGATTTTTTCTCATGAACTGTTTTTTTGCTGTTTCTCTGTAAAATTAAGCCAAGAATATTTTTGTAGTTTTTTATCACTCATTTATATGCTTATATGAGTTATCAATGATATTATTATCACGTTAGGCTTTTTGAATATAAATCTAGTGCCATTATCAGAATTTAAAAAATGTATTAATATGTTCAACAAACGCCTTAACGTCTTAGATGTTTAGAAACGCCATAATAATTTGTTTTACCAACTTTTGCGAAAACGAAAAAAATCTATATTCGCCTTTTGAGCCTTTTAAAATATATGCTGTTCATAAATATAGATCAGTGTCAAATAAGCAGATTTTTCAGCTTGTTCCAGTTAGAGACAAATAGACCGACCACTAAAAAAGGCGTTCCAGTTAGGGGTGGCCACGTTAAGGAGGTCTTGACTTATTTGATAAATGAAGACGGTCAAAAAACCGATGTATTTTATCAGTATCCTCCGTCCAGACATAACGAACCAGAAAAACAAAATAAATTTTTAATTAATAATTTGAAAAAGCGGCGGTTTACTTTGCGTTTTTTTAAGTTTGGCCGGTGGCTAATTCCAAATGACTCGTTTTGACGGTCGTGATGTGAGCCAAGTTTTGCATACAAAGTGAAGCTTTATTTTAGTCTGGATCTAACATCGGCTTCGATTATTTTAACACGGATGCTAAAGCATGTTCTTTATTCTTTTGCCAACAAAATTTTAATTCAGCGGGGAATTCGTTTCGTCGCAAGAAAATAAAAGTAACGGGACTCTGATTTCAAGCCGAAGAAGTTCGCTTTCCAAGTTCTAAAACTGTCAGTCAAAAAATATTTATGATCAATAATCCGAAAGGTTTGGCTTCATTCTTATTATAATTTTTTATTGTTATTACAGAGAAACGTCAAAAAAAAGTGTTCCTAAACTAATACCTGCATCGATTTCCGTCGAATAGATTTCAAGAATAATTGAAATAAATTGAACCTGTTTCAATCTTTGTTGGAAGTTGTTTAATTAGCGTAAATTGACTGAGGAAAGCATACAAAATTATTCAGGCCTCGAGAGGTAACAAAATTGGGACCCCGTGAGTAATTAAACTAGACCCATGCAAAATCGTTTATTTGCTGTCTAGCGTATGAAAAAATTGAATTTTATTGTTCGAAAAAGACAATTTATAAACAAAAAGAGGAAATGTGTGGTACAAGGTTTTTTTATTTATAAGCTTGGTGCGCTCTAGTGAGTACAAATTCTTTAGTTTTTGATGCCATTTTAAAGTAATTATGTTAAATTTAGGTAATTTGATCATTCCCTAGAGGTTTTATCACTCAAACTCACTATCAGATCATCTAAAAATAATTGTATTAAACTTAGTTATCCAAAAGATTTTCTAAATTCGGGGGAAACTTCAGCTAATTTCAGACTCAGTTTGTACCTTTAACGAGGAATTNATGTTTTCGGATTTTTTCTCATGAACTGTTTTTTTGCTGTTTCTCTGTAAAATTAAGCCAAGAATATTTTGGTAGTTTTTTTATCACTCATTTTATATGCTTATATGAGTTATCAATGATATTATTATCACGTTAGGCTTTTTGAAATATAATCTAGTGCCATATCTAGAATTTAAAAAATGTAATAATATGTCACAAACGCCTTAACGTCTTAATATGTTTAGAAACGCCATAATAATTTGTACCAATTTTTGGAAAACGAAAAAAATCTGGTATTTCGCCTTTTTGGAGCCTTTTAAAATATATGCTGTTCATAATATAGATCAGTTCAAAAAGCACATTTTTCACTGTTCCAGTTAGAGACAAATAGACCGACCCTAAAAAAGCGTTCCAGTTAGGGGTGTTCCAGTTAGAGGTTCTTGACTGTATTTGATAAATGAAGACGGTCAAAAAACCGATGTATTTTTTATCAGTATCCTCCGTCCAGACATAACGAACCAAAATAACCATATTTTTAATTAATAATTTGAAAAGGCGGCGGTTACTTTGGTTTTTTAAGTTTGGCCGGTGCTAATTCCAAATGACTCGTTTTGACGGTCGTGATGTGAGCCAAAGTTTGCATACAAAGTTGAACTTTATTTTAGTCTGGATCTAACATCGGCTTTGATTATTTTAACACGGATGCTAAAGCATGTTCTTTATTTTTTTGCCAATAAAAATTTTATCAGCGGGAATTTCGTTTCGTCGCAAGAAAATAAAGTACGGACTCTGATTTCAGCCGAAAAGTTCGCTTTCCAAAGTTCTTAAAACTGTCAGTCAAAAAATCTTTATGATGCAATAATCCGAAAGGTGCTCATTTTCTTATTTATAATTTTATATTGTTATTACAGAGAAAAGTCAAAAAATGTTCCTAAAACTAATACCTATCGATTTTCGTCGAATAGATTTTCAGAATATTGAAATAATGAACCTGTTTTTCAATCTTTTGTTGAATTTGTTTTAATTAGCGTAATTGACTGAGAAAGACAAAATTATTCAGCCTCGAGAGGTACAAAATTGGGCCCGTGAGTAATAAACTAGACCAGGCAAATCCGTATTGCTTCTACGTAGAAAAAATTGAATTTTATTGTTTCGAAAAGACAATTTTATACAAAAGAGAAATTGTGGTACAAGGTTTTTTTATTTTATAAGCTTGGTGCTCTCAGTAGTTACAAATTCTTTAGTTTTTGGAATGCATTTTAAGGTTAATTATGTTAAATTTAGGTAATTTGTCATTCCCCTAGAGGGTTTTATCACTCAAAACTCATATCAGATATCTAAAAATAATTTGTATTAAACTTATTATCCAAAGATTTTCTAAAATCGACTGCAGCTAATTTCAACTCAGTTTGTACTTTAACGAGGACCATCGCCAACTATTTTTTGTTGGGCCGATTTTTCGTTCGCAGGTGGTTCGCGTTTTTTAGTTGTTAAATTTTGAAATTATCGACGAAAGTCTGAATCATCAGAACTTTTTAAGTCACTTATTTATGGTTCAGGTAGGTTACTTTTATAATTGTCTTTAATCGAAAAATGACCAAAGCATATATTTTTTAATTAAAAACCGGTTGAATTTAACAACTATTATAAATATATATTTATTTGACCAAATTATAAGTTATAGATAAATTCGAGACAAAAAACATATAAATATTTTGTAGAAAAAGGGCGTTCAGGTCACGATTTTATACTCCTGAAATGAACCGAGTTTGATTGATAAATTCCATTATCTTTATTTGTGTTCAATAAGCGTTTTTTAATGCGAAATTCAAATAAAATATTAAATGAATTATAAAGCACAAGAAAAACAGATATAAAATAATTAGAGGAGAACATAATTATGTTTTCAAGAAAATCAAGAGACCTATGAAACTAGATTAGTATTTGAACAAATCAAGGCAGCTAAAATTTTATGTCGAAACGCATTAAATTTTCCTTGTTTGGGAATTTTCATCGTTTAAAAGGTTGATGATGGTTTCTGAAATTTTTTAAAGAAATTTCGCTTTCTTAAAATATCATTGATGACGCTGAAAATTATTTATTGGTTTGATGACGATATTTTGGGGGTAAAGATCAACAACTGGGGTGCATTGATGAATACTTTTTACATGTTGTTAACTATTTAAAATGACAATATTATGCAACATGTAAAATTTATTATATAGAAAACAAAATTCAAGCTGTGAAAAACATGCACCCGAGTTGTAGATTTGTTACCCCTTAAATATCGTCAGCCAACCGATAGATAAGTGTCGGCGTCCTCGATGATAATTTCAAGAAACCGTAGTTTCTTTAGAGCATTTCCGTCATCGCTCTTTTAAACGATAAAAATTCCCAGATAATTCAAATTTTACGGGTTTCGACACAAAATTTTGAGTGCCTAGATCATCAACCTCTGAGAAACAAGCTCCCCAGTTTTCGATGTTTCACAATTCAGGTTTCAAATTTACTGATAATCAAATATTCGATTCAAGTATAGACTAGTCTTGATAATACATTTTTAATTACTTAAGAGAGTAGTTGAACTCTTGTGAACCGCCGACAATTCTGTTTTCTATCATTTCGAATGTTCGGTCGAAGTCCCGATGCAAAAAATTAATTTTTTACTATTTTAAAATATTCGGTTGGTAATTTTTGGGCAATTGAAGTCAAAAATGAAAAAATCAAACTAAATCACATTGAATTTCATGGCTTTTAGAACAATTTCTGAAAAGTAAGTTGAAAAAATGAACTTATTGTGAAGCTCAAATTTTAAAGCCGGAAATTTTATTATATTTTCTTTACAGGCATTCTCATGCATTTTACGCACACAACCCCCTTAACCCGTGTGAGCACAAAGCCTTTATATCCCTTTAAAACCTTTCTGTGCGGGCTGAAAAGCGGCCTCATGAGTGGCTAGGAGGGGCCTCAGGAGTGTTAGGATTGGCTCCCTCAGCCCGCACATCATAGATTAACAGAAAGGTGTTAAAGGGATATATGCTTTTGCATATTTAAAATCATCTAAAAAATGCAAAAAAACATCGTAGAATTGTCTCGTTCGAATAAATTATAAAGAATTTTGTAAGGATGTCAAAAAAANAAGGCGCGATATTATTTGCTTTTTGCATCATTCTTTTAAATCATCTAAAAAATGCAAAAAAAACATCGTTTAGAATTGTCTCCTCGCTTCGAATACATTATAAAGAAATTTTTGTTAAGGATTCAAAAATAACTTTTTTTTTTGTTGGAAATTTCTGTTCAGATTTACGGGAGTTTATTTTTTTGAGGAATGTTTTTCTCCAATCTTTAACTTCATAAAAAAATTAAATTCGGACCTCCCGTATTGCGTCAAAATTAAAATTTCGAAAATAACCCAGTTTTAGGAAAGTGTTTTGGTCCCATGGTTGACACTTTTCAAAACACAAAGATTAATTGCGTTAACTACAGGAACAGATATTTTTTTTCAGAGAATGATATTTTCAAAAATTTTAAGCATTTATATATTAAAAATCCGAAGCTAAACACAGAGTCAACGCCCAGAAATTAATATCAGAAGTGACTAATCTGCGATAACAAACCTATTTAAAAATAATCTTTGAATGATTTATATTAAACCAATTCAGAGGAAAAAAAACGATGACTGTAGGTCTTCAATCCTTGTGCCCACACCAAAATTTGTGAGGGGGAAAAAAAAAAAAACCCCCAAAAAAAACCACCACTGTGAGCTGTGTTATGCACCGTGATTGCTGCCTACCTTGCTCTTATCAGTAAAATTTTTTCTGAGAACTAAAAATCACAATTCTAAAAATTCAAATGTCGGATGCAAAAAATATATCGTTTGAACTTCCCTTATGCAAAAAAAATTTGAAACTCCAACTGCCTTGGGCTTTTCTGTAATACGCGCTTGGAAAAAAAAGTCTCTTATATAAAGGCTTTGGTTGCCTTTTGCCGGAAAACTTTTTTTTTCTGTCGCTCACACGGTTAAGTGGTTATTATGGTGCCCACCATGCGTGGTGGTGGTGCACCATGGTTGGTTCCTACATTTTTTTCTGAAGTTGTTTCGTCATATAAAATCGCACACCAATTTTAATTGTTTTGTCTTGAACGCACATAAAACAACCCAAATGACCAACAAAATTTTGCGTCACGTTTTAGATTTTTCTAAGTATTTTTTTCGAAATGATGTTTCAAAGAATAACGTTTGTTTCAATTATGCCATCAAACCTTAAAAATTTACGGGTTGAACGTAAGCCCAATTTTCTCTCAGTGTTTTGGCGCTTTCTTTTGAAGCCTACTTTCGGAAAAAATCGGACCAAGCCACATTTTTTGTGTGTTGAATTTTTTCACCGCGGTGTGCGTGCCGCTGACCGTTGAAATATTCATATTTTTGAGGAGTATTGCGCGCCCGGGGTCGAAATTGAAAAAAACACTGCCTCACACAGAAGTTTTTATTTGTTTTGAGCTTACCTTTTTGTCCAAAAATTGACGTGAATTTTTGAAAAATGTTTTAAACTAGGAGGAGATAGTTTTCCGTATGAAGCAGAAGTTTAAAAAAAACGGTGGTTTGATTCGCTATTTCTAGAAAATGTGAGCATTCATCGCACAAAAAACGCATCCACAAAGGGTTTTGTTTGAAAACACTAATTATTTTACAGGTTATGTTAAATTTAGCGCTTATTAAAAAATAAAACCTGTCGCAGCGGAGATAGATTTTCCTGCTTTCTGGGCCTTAGGTCCCCCTTCTCGCTTGATGTGTGCTGGGGGAGTGTATGCACTTGCAAACAAGTTTTGACACCCTGGTTTTACGCAAGATGAAGATCTAGGTTCTACCAAAACTGGCTAATCTGAACTATATTTTCACTTGCAAGCCCTGTCTTGGCTAATGTTTCCATCAGCAATATGTCCACAATTAGGAACCACCATACCCTTAAGTTCGATAGCGATAGATATATTTTAATAAAATCTTATACTATTGTACAAGAAATTCATGTATAGAGACTTCCAAATGTCCTGTAGACAGAGATTTATCCAAATTCAAAAACATAAAATAATTTGAAAATAACTTATAGCGCAGTAAACGAACTCACTAATCTGCTTTTGCGTCATTTCCTGATTTAAATTCTATTAAACCCGCTATCGTATTACCTATATGCTACAGAATTAAACGGTAACTTACTCTCCGCCCGTATTGGCCCCCGGTAACTAGAGAAATCGAGCTTTGACGCAGTTACTTTTGCATTTTACATGTCATACTGCTTACCATGGAGAATACCTAAATAGACAGTTCCTTTTCATTCTCTTTTCGCCGCGAAAAAACTAGAGAAACATTTGCTCTTAATGATAAATCACAGCTGCGCTGACTCCCAAGAAAACGCTCTTGCTTTCTCAGGGGTGACCTATCGCCCCATGCCTGACATTTCCTTGATCAGAGTCTACATGAGCAAGACCAAAGTTAAGACACTTCGACGGTTGTTGCTCCCTTTTTTTGATAACTCTTTGTATACGCACTACTTTCGCATTACTGTTCGTTCGGGCTGCCTCTTTTTAAGTCCACCTCGATGTGTTTAAAACCTGACATACAACCCCCTCTAAAACTTTTAAATTTTCTTTACGCAATTATTTTATTTTTTTTTAAGTGGTTGTCTTCTGGGGCACGAACGCACTTTTAGATTTCACCCTCAATAAACATTTGTGATCGAATTCAAGGTGACTATTTACAATGATTGTTGACTAGATAGACCAAATCGCGGTTGATTATTGATAAAAATGTATTTTTAGTCGGCCTGTTAAGAATTTTTAAGGATTATGGTTTGTGACACATGATTTTATCCTTTTTCTATTTTATAAGCGTGGTCTTATACGATTAATGGCCGCACACTCAAACTTCACTTTAGATAGAGGGATATTTTTGGTGAACATGATGTTATTTTTCATATAATATTATGGGATAGTATTTTAGTGGTAATTTAATGTTTTTATGAAAGAGTATAGAATATCTATACTTCATAAAGTGGTTAAATCGCAAAAGGTTGAGAAGAATAATTTGGAGAACACTTTTGGAAATAGTCACTGTTCAAGAGAGATCTATTTTAACGTATATCTAAAATTTAGACATGACGATTTCGACAAATTATATGAGTTTCAAAAAATTAATTTTTTTTTTCGTATCGTTCTCTCAACGTTTTTTACGAACTTCGGCGTTATATTTATGGTATTGGCCTAAAAATTCGAAAAGGAGCTTCCGGAGGACCTTGAGAAAGACAGATAGCAAAACATTGATAATATTATTCTTCTTCGAATATTTCATGATATTGTGTTTACAGTTTTTGCCGTGAAATCTGTTAACGGATGTGCTGAACCCATACAATAATTTTGAATGCAGGTGATGATATACTAGTACGCTCGAGAATCCTCTTAATACTTAAAGATTTAAGGCTGATTTCCCTTCGCTAATTATAATTCTCATAGATATAATACCTTTAAGGAGAGCGTTAGATTTTCTTACCACTTTTTTAAGAAAACAATATAAATATTTAAACTTTTTCTTTTGTTTAGGATTTAAATTCTTATTGATAGTAGTGTTGAATTTTTTCATGTAAGTTCCATAATAAGGTTTATCAAATAATTGAGTTGTGTAGTGTAGACTCGTTATCGATTTTAATTCTCCAAAATTGGGCAACTAAATGATTTTTTTATTCAAACATTCTTGCCGTTAATCCTCATATACAACCAAAATTCAAACACAAAGAGAAACAAAACACTTAAAAACATCAGATTATATATTTATACAGAATATCTCTTTTTTTCTTCATAATGAAAAAAAAAGGTGATTATTATTTTGGTGTGTAAAAAAAGTCATACTTTTTAATTCGAGGCTTTAATAATGAAAGAAATTACGCGAGGGGTGGGTTTACACGAACAAAATTTGACGTCAATCTTTAAAAGTAAATTTGCCTGTTATCTTGCTTCACCCGTATTCAATTTTTTTGACTTGGGCCGGTACTTGTTCTAATATTTGGTGGTACCCTGCACCTTATTTGAACCGAAAAATTCTCCTCTCTTTTTTTAATTTTTTTACATCGAATTTTTATTTTTTTAATTTTTTTGATTGAAACCGATAACAAAAATGAAAATGCGATAAAAATTTGCTTTCTACCATGTCTGAGAGCCGAAATAAAACCCGCGTGGGGTACTCCCTTAAAGTGCCCAGATAGTATTAAATAAAATATTTATATTACAGAAATCTGTAGAGACTTCCAAATGTGTAGACAGAGATTATCCAAATTCAAAAACAAAAATAATTGAAAAAAATATATCGCAGTAAAACGAACTCACTAATCTGCTTTTGCGTCATTGTCCTGTTTAAATTAAATCGTATTATACTATATGATACAGGATTAAACGGAACTTACTCTCGCGTTATGGCGGTAAATTAGAGAAAACGGTTTGACGCAGTTATTGCATTTAATGTCTATGTACTGAGAATACCTAATATAGAAGTTTTATTTTTTTGCGAAAAAATAGAGAAATTAATGTTTTTAATATAATACAGTGCGTGATCCAAGAAAGCTTTGCTTTTCAGGGTGATATCCCCCATGTCCAAAAAAGACCAGTTTTTGATGGAAAATCGTTTTCCTAAGAAAGCCACAGTTTTGAGCAAACCTAATTTGGGCTTTTCCTGGGTGACCCACTTACAAAAACGTCATTTTACTATAACTTAAGTTATTAAATGCTTTTCTCATTAAACTTGATAACAATTTCCTTGAGCAATTTAGGGCTTTTACAAAATATCATAAGTTCAAATTTTCATACAGATTTGACCATATAACGTACCCTAAATGATAAACACTCGAGGTGGCAGGTTCACGAACCTACGCACCATATTATTTTATTTAAAAGCAGCCAATAACAAGCGCGGATTCAAAAGCGTAATGATACCTCTTTTGAGCAAACAATAATTAGGGGACGTTATATGATATTTTGTATAACCATTTCATGTCCAATGCCTGACATTTTGATCAGGTCTAATGAGAAGACCAAAAGTTATAGAAAATTGAGGTTTTTGTCATTTTTTGATAATTTTGTAACGGCTGTTCGTTTAGGTTGCCTTTTTAAAGTCACTCGAGTGTTATAACCTGCATACACCCCCTAAGCTTTTTAATTTCTTACCGCAATTATAATTTTGAGTGGTTGTCTTATGGGGACGAACGCACTGTTTAATTTCACACTCTAATAAACTTTTGTGATCGAATTCAAGGTGACTTATTTACAATGATTTTGACTAGTAGACAAATCGCGGTGATTATTGATAAAAATGTATTTTAGTCGGCCTGTTAAGAATTTTTAAGAATTATGTTTGTGACACATGATTTTTATCCTTTTTTTATTTATAAGGTGGTCTTCGATTTGGCGCACCTCAAACTTCACTTAGTAGAGGGATATTTTTGGTGAACATGATTTGTATTTTCATATGAATAATTATGGAATGTATTTTAGTGGTAATTATGTTTTTATGAAAGTATAGAATATTATAATTCATAAAGTGGTTAGAATCCAAAGGTTGAGAGAATAATTTGAGAACCTTTTGGAAATAGTCACTGTTCAAGAAGAGATCTATTTTAACGTAATTCTGAAAATGTTAGACACTACGATTTCGAAAAAATTATATGAGTTTTCAAAAAATTATATTTTTTTTCGTGGTTTCTCAACGTTTTTACGAACTTCGGCGTATATTTATGGTATTGGCCCTAAAAATTCGAATAAGAGCTTCAGGACCTTGAGAAAAGACAAGAAAACATTATGAATTATTATTTCTTCGAAATTTCATATATTTGTTACGAGTTTTTGCCGTGAAAATCTGTAAACGGATGTGCTGAACCCATACAAATAATTTTGAATGCAGGTGATGAATATAGTACGTCGAGAATCCTCTTAATCTTAAAGATTAAAGGCTGATTGCCCTTCGACTAATTATAATTTCTATATATAATACCCTTTAGGAGAGCGTTGAATTTCTACCCACTTTTTAGAAAACAATAAAATATTTAAACTTTTTCTTTTGTTAGGTTTATTCTTATTGATAGTAGGTGAGTTTTTTCATGTAAGTTTCATAATAAGGTTTATCAATAATTGATTGTGTAGTGTAGACTCGTTATCGATTTTAATTCTCAAAATTGGCACAAATTGATTTTTATCAAACATTGCCGTTAATCCTCATATACAACCAAATATTCAAACACAAAGAGAAACAAACACTTATAACTCAGATTATATATTTATAAGAAATATTTAATTTTTTCTTGATAATTGAAAAAAAAAGGTGATTATTTATTTTGTGTGTAAAAAAAATCATTTTTTAATTCGAGGTTTATAATGAAAGAAATTACGCGGGGTGGTTAGTAAACCGAAAATGACGTCATATTTAAAAGTTAAATTTGCCTTATCTTGACTCGTTTCATAATTTTTTGACTTGGGGTACTTGATTCTAAGTATTTCGGTGGTACCTGCACCTTATTTGAACCGAAAAAAGGATCAAAAAGTGATTTCATTCGGGTTTACTTGTGATACACCCTAAATTACACATTCTCATTAAAAATGTTCGTCTAATTTATAACTGCTATAAGTCCGAGTCTGAAAAAACAAAGACTTGATTTTGTTTTGAAGACTTATACAGTATAAGTTATACTTATAGCAGTTGAGAAAAAGATGAAGTTCTTTTCATGAGTTCTCTTAGAGAACTAGCGATTACTGCATAAAAAATAGTTTCCATTTTTGACGTTTAATTTAAATGATATTGGCTCCCTACGTTATTTTAAACCTCAATAATTTATTCATAATAATTAACAATTTTCAACGTTTCGCTTTTATTAGCATCTTTCAGGAATAATTTATTTCTTATGTGAAAACGGCGAATCCGGGCTTATATCCTGATATTATACAGCCTGAGGCTTTTGGTTTGCCGTACTTTTTTCCATCCGCACTTTTTTTCCGGAACAAATTAGGTTTTATCGTAATATAGAAATTTGATAGGTCTGAAAAAGTGTGGAGGAAAAAAAGAAAGGCAAACTAAAACAAATCTGGCTATACGTGAAGATAATCTTATCCAGAATAATTTATTCTTAAAAATTCTGCAGTAAAACCTACGTACACTTACAAAATCATTAACATTTTTCGATAATCAAAAATTTTCACAATATTTTCTTCAGATGAGCGATAAATCATGACATCTCACTTCTGGATCTCATGCCGCGAGCATCCGAATGTTCCCCGGGGTTGATTTAAGGATTGTTCACCACTAAATGGCGCTATTATGCGTCAAGGTTATTCGTGGTGTGCTGGATTTGCCTGATGACTCGGACACAACCTTATACATAGCCGTGAAGGTAGAAAATTTAAAGGCCTTTTCTTCTCATATTATCGGTAATAATCCCAGATGGGATCAAGAATTTTTCTTCGAAATTGCCCGAATCGATCAGGGTATTGAAATAGAGTTATGGGAAAAAGGGCGGTGGTAATTTTTTCTTACAGCTTTTAATCGGACGCCAACAGTCATCAACTTCTAGTCAATTTCTTCAAATTAATTAAAGAAAATTAACACGTTTTTTAGGATTTAAAGACTCATTTTAAATAAAAAAAACATGATAATTTTGTATTTGAAAAAAAAATAGTAGCCCATTCGCGTTTTATCGAAAATTATACCTTGGTAAGTGTAGACACTTCTGCCCTATCTTTTAACTAGGGCGGGAGTGTCTACACCTACCAAGGTATAATTATCGATATATAAAGGATTTTACTGTATTTGATAAAATATTCAGAAAAAATCTGAAATGTTGCAAAATTTTGCGTTTTGTTTTCTGTCAAAATTGAATTTTTTTTTATTTTTCTTGAAGCAAGCCGATAAAATTTTTTAAATGCAACAAAAATCTGATATATTTTAAATCTCATTTTCCCAGAAACAAACCAACAACAAAATTCAGAAAAAAATGAGTTTTTCTGCAATTAAAATATTACAAAAAAATATGCAAGAAAAATTACCACCCCGGAATAGGTTTTATGTGGGACAAAATGATTGGCGTAGCGTCGACCCCTTTATGTGGTGTGCCTTATGCCAACGAGGCTTCCGACGGATTTTGGCTCAGATTATTCACCGAAAATGCCCTAAATTCTCAATCGTCACACAATTTTGTCACTGCGACCAACCACGAGTTATTAATCGACCTCAGGTTTGAAACCGGCGCAGATTTGACACTAGAAGAAGTGCTTCAAATGCAAGATCAATTTGACTCCGTTTGGAGATTTGATGGATTAGATCATGTACAACTTATCGAGGATGATAATCTCAGGAATCAGTTTAAACTAAAGTCAATTTCTTTAATAAGTTAATGAAGTTGGACCAATTATAATAAAGATGAATGGGCGGCGGTATGTTTTGCTAGCAAAATATTTTGGTAGAAAAAACATAAAATCATAAATGTCACAAAAAAATCCAATTATGCCAAATTAGCATAAGCTGGTAATCCATAACATGAAAAATCACCTTTTTATAAAACGAAAAAAATTTCGTAAGCGAAAAAGTGTACAATTCCATTGGGGGAGGGCGTTGTTAATCTTTTTGGGCCGTTGTACATATTAGGCCGTTGTACAACCTTGGCCGTCGTACAATATTGGCCGTTGTAAGCCCCCGCCATGTGTGTGTTTGGCTTTAAAACGAACAAATTTCATAAACCCACAATGCCCAAACTTTTCTCTGCTGAAAAAAAATGTATTCGGTTCCGCGAATCAGATTTTGAAAATTTCTGTGACGCGTGATTACGTAACGTGTTTTGCGCTTCTAGAAACACTAAATTCCACCTTACGCCTACGTAACCAATCAAGGCAAAAAAACCTCAGAACCACGAAAAGGGGGTAGGCCGTACAACGGCCCAGGTTATACAACCGCCTAATATTTACAACGGCACCAAAAAGATTTACAACGGCCCCAATGAGAAACACCAGTAGGAAAACCAAAAACATAAAGAGAATTATTTCTGAAAAGACTCATGCTACGTAAAGATACATGTAACTTAATGAATTTAAGTTATCAAAAAATACGGACCAATTTTCCGAATTATTTCAAATTGATAACATATTAATTATTTGAGATAAATTGTTATGGTGCTTACTCCCAATTTTTTTCGAATAACAGTGTTTTAGGCACCTAGGAGTTAAAATTAGGCAGAAAAAAAGTTCTGATGTGTAACTTCCCATCGAACGTCAGATCAGTCAGCCCGTAAAAAATAAATGTCCCTTTATTAAATATGTTGCAAAATTGCTTATTTTTGGTTGTAATAAATGCGATTAATAATCCAGAAGAAATTGAATTATAACGACGACCGCCGATTTAATTTCAAACGTTAATTTCGTGATAAAATTGATCTTTTTTAATAAACTATTTCCAGGGGAACTTCTGCGCAATCTGACGATTCTCAATATCACTCCGAAGATCAGCGCCATATTCAAAGCCCTTCAGATTCTCAGATGACCAATCCAGCTGGTTTGACCGATCCGAACGGATTGGGATCTAGCGGGAATGGGTTACGACCCGATCTTTCAAATCACCAGTTAGCTGGTACGATAGAGGAACAGGAATGGGAACAGTTTGAGGTAAAAACCTCAACATTAATTTATGCTACCACTTTACGTAACAAAATCTTTACGTAACAAAAGGGACTTAAATGAAAGCTTTTCTAAAAAGTCCACAATAAGGACTCCGAATAAGTCCCCTTGAAAATGCAAGGGTGATTATTATGTTGAGACATTTCTTAATTTTGTTTTTAATTTTTATTAAATTTTTTTGTGCATGGGTAACTGTTCAAACTTTTGATCTACTGTGGTTTTTGGCCAAGCGGACACAAGTCTAAGCGGACAAAACGGGCAAAACCTACGCATTTTTTTTGAAAATCCGAAAAACCTTTAGTATAAGCGGACAAACGGGAATTTGACTATAAATTTAATGACCATAAAGATGTAGCGGACAAAACAGAATTTCCAATTCTGTCCGCTTGGCCAAAAATCCCAGTATCCAAAAAGTGACAATTAATCTCGAGGCTCTTGTCTTGCTTTTCTTGATCAAAAAATGAACATACTGTATAACTGATGACTTACTAACTATAAATCAAGGTAAGTTGTAGGTTGAGCGAAACAAATATGACCTGACTGGGGACCTTTTTTGATATCAAGATCACATGCTTGATCAACTACCGAAAACGCGCAGCCAGCATCTTTTTCGGTATACCATTTTACTAAAAAACTATTGTCTGATATATTTACAATATAGATTTTCCGCGGTGACAGCCGAATTAAAATGCATCATCAACGATGTCTTTCAGTCATCTTTGTCGCACCTCAAATCCATGTATTAAATATTTGATTCTTATTTTCGAGCTTCAAAATAATGTTAAAATCCCAAGAAAATTCAGACTGCTCTTTTATTGCTGGACTTGAAACTTATATGAAAAATTACATCTTTGCTAATGAGAAATAAATCGAAACGTTAGAAAAATATGTTTTTAAATAAAATTCAGACTGTAGGCTTTTCTCAGCAAAAATAGGCTACAATTAAATTCTCTTAACATATGGAGTACTACTGTAGTTTTTAAGGCTCATAAATTGATAATGAACGTCTTAGGATATAACCCCACTTTGTAAAAAAAGGGAAATCCTTTTATAGAATTCATAAATTTATAATGCTCGATCTTAATATTTGATCGATAGGTTAATTCAAACAGCTTATTTCGCCTTGACTAGTCAGACCAAATTCTGTGAATATATAAATAATGGCTTGGTAAGGGGGTAATTGACGCTAAAGTGATCGCTTTCGTACTAATTATCAAGTTCGAGCAACTAAATTCTAAGCTAGAGAAATTCTTATTATAATGTATTACAGTATGTTTTTTTACTTGCGAAATGTAAATTGCACCAGGAGAAATTACCGCCAATTAAAAATATATTTTGAAATTTTTATTTTTTTAAACCCTTGCCATCGACGTAAGCTTGGCTATCAAAATATAATCCGCCTAGTTAACATTTTTATTGGCGGGAATTTCGATCAATGCAATTTTCATTTCGAAAGTAAAAAAAAACACCTACTGTAATGCAATTTTTTATAAACAAGATTGTTTTATCAAAAATCAAATTCGAAAATTTCGGACTCCATTTTTACTTTTTAGAAATTTTCTGGATGTCATTTAATAAGGTCGCTTTTTTTATGTTGGCCATTTATGATTTCGACTGAGAAAACTAGACAAGATAGCGACAAATGATTTTGTGCATGTGCTAGGTTGATCACGTGACCGGAAATCAGTCATCGAAATTGCTGAAATGACCAAAAAACCCGTTTTTTTGCGATTACCGGTGAACCGGTATTCACCAGAAAAAAAGTTCATACGTTCCAAATTCGGTTAAGATTAAGATGCAAAAAAACATTTGTCGATATCTAGTCTGGTTCTCTCAGAACAGATACCCCTTAGCGTGGCCAACCTAAAAAAAGCGACCTAACTAAAGAGGGAAAAATTAATTTCTAGGAAAAATAAATATATCTAACTTAGTAAATATTTAAAAACGTCGCGACAATAATATATTCTTAATTTTTTTGATAGAAAACGAAAGATGAGCGATGCTCTTCGATATCCTTTGCTGTTGAAATTTAATTTTCAACATAAAAACATACATGTATAAAACAACATCTTTAATTAAAGATTTCTATCTTTTTTGATGCTAAATTAAAAAGTTAGGTGATACCGGAAAGAAACGTAGAGTAAATCTCACCATATCGATCGCCACCCGAAAAAATTCCCATACTTTTTGAAGAAAAAAAACATTTTTTTGTACTCGATGATATGATCATATCGCAAAAAACAGCTTATTTTTTACTTTCTTGAATCCTCAAGACTAGCTTTATCTATATAACTTATTTAACTTGGACGCAAATTCTTCACACTTAAAATAATCCAAACTAAAAATCGCTTGTAATTTTCCAGCATTTAGCAGTCACGTGAGTCAGAAAATTTCAATTTTTTCCAATTTAATTTTTGATAGCTTATTTATTTTTTGTTCTCATTAGAATCTAATGATTATAGTCTGTAAAATATAAAGCTATGTTGAAATCCGTAAAATTATATATATTCAATATTTCATAAAGTACGCATAATATAGCCTATATAATATAGGCCTCCCCAAAAATTCTCAAATCTCATCCCTTGATTAGGCCGAATGTGATCGAGCTCATTATACTCAAAAGTTGGGGCAACAATTTTATTCCGAACATGCTGAATTAGGGTCAGAAACCGAATCGAGACTTAGTGACTCAAGGAGGAGTTTGGTTCATCGTCAAGAATCAGCAGAAAGGTCAAATAAAGAAGAAATTAAAGAAAACGAAGAAGATCAATCTGTTGATTTGGTACCTATTAATTCAGAAAAAACGCCTTTATCGTCACAAAGGATAGGATATTTTTGTCGAATTATTTAACTGGAATATTTCCGTAAGGTACCTTTTTTTAGACTCCATCGGTTATCAGCAGAAAACACCGGTAATTGGCGGTTTGAAGAGAATAATATAAACCTAGAAATATACTCGTGGGAGAAATATAACTTTTCGAAAGACAATTTTTGGCATCATTTATTTTGTCACCCTACACCACCTGGTGATTTAAGAGCACTTTTTGAATCTCAGTTTAATTCAGAGCTATACTTAATGTAAATTATCCGATAAGCTGAATATTTTCCTAAATAATGTCCGTCTTATCATTTTTTTTATAACAACGTCGCCTAAAAGTCCCTTGCTCAAAATTGGAGTCATTACATTCACGCAAATTCAAAACAAATTAAAGAGCGTATAAATTGACCAATAGCAATTCTTCTCTTTCTATTGGTCAGAAATAGAATGACGCATTTTGCGGGGGTGCAAAAAAATAAGAATACTGAGCCAGGGACTTTATTTTGACGATAGATAATATTTACGATCCTCCATATTTTTTGCCGAATTATTAAATTGTGTAAATTTCAATCTAAATTTATGGTACCTGTTTTCTCACCAGTTGTAAAATTTTAAAGTGATATCATTCTTTCATAATTGAACAAAAAGTGTTGATCATAAATCTTTCGAACCCTTTTGTGAGGTGCGGCTAAGTTGTGCGAAAATTTTGTCTATAAATATATATACAGCAATTGCGTTTTTGAGGAATTTTTGGTAAATTTTTATCAAGGTGAGAGGCAAAATTATTAGTTATTCTTACATTATTAGTTCTTGGTGAATAATTTTTTATTTAGCTCCTCCAATTTTTTTGCACGCTCAAATAAATTGTTTTCCACAAATAATTTATTTCCGAGGCACCTTTCCAATAAACCGATTTTCGTACACAGCGATTTCATTTTCAATATTCAATAATTTGTCAACGATGTTTTATGGATGAATTCAAAATTAAAATCAATTTCAAATCAAAATTTTATGAGACTGGGCAATTTAGAAAATTGAATGTTTACAGCCCAAGTTTTCTCGTTATGGCTATTTTTTCTTCTGATGGGTAGACAGGAACGTCGTAAAGCTAAATTTAGGGTAATATATCTGTCTACCCGTCAGAACAAAAAGAAAATGCTGTAAACGAGAAAAGTCAGGCTGTAGCATTCATCTTTAACCTGTTAAAGACCCTTTATCAGGCAAGTGCCAAACACCACTTAATAACTATCAAAGTCATATTAAATGGGAATATGTGATTTCTCAAACCTTTTTTTTAATTTTTTTTGATTGTACACTCAAATATTTTCGAATAAAAGTCTTTAAAATTGTGGAAAAAAATATTTTTCGAGTCCGAAAACTTATTTACTAGTAATTTTTTTAGAGTTTAGCTTAATCGCTGTAATTCACGAACCAGATAATATCCAGAAATAATTTTTAGACCAAAAGATAGAGAATTATGTAAAACTGAAACATTAAAATTTCATAAGGTTTGTGTGTATTTTTCATAAAAACGGGCGATAAATGAGTACTCAGTGTCAATCGGAACTGTATGGGTACATGGGATAATTTTATAATAAGATGGCTTCTAAATTGCTTGGTCTCATATTTTTTTTAATTTCAGAAAATTGATTTTAATTTCGATTTGATTCATAAAAAATAATTTATAAATTATCCTTTTTCCTATTCATACGGTTCATAATCGATATAAAACTCTTTTTTGTCTCCGTATTCAAATCTAATATCCAAACTCAGTTTTAATTACGAAGAAGAGCTAAGAAATCATGTGCCCGAGCTTAACCAACCGGCGGTTAATATCATTACAGATGACCAGAATTTTTCCGCAGCGAAATTCCGATGGATTCAGGCCGTCAATAAAATTCGGATAAAATTGAGGGAGTCAAATGAAGGTACTTTAGTACCAGTAGAACAAATGAGAAAAAGTAACTGGGGAGCTCAGGCTATTGCTTCGAATTTTTTGAGTTCTATTGATTCTATGCCAAATTTCAAACCGAGGAGGAAATCGATTCCTTTGGTGTCTGAAATTTCAGCCGCAATAGTTAATAGACAAAAGGGCGGAATTACAGCTCTGATAGGCTCAAGTTAGAGGTCGGAAATCAAAAAATATCTAAATTTTAAATTATTATAATAATTTACTTGCTTGACAATTTACCATTTTAAAATGAACTCCTAGAAAATGCCAATCTTGTAAAAAAAATTGAAAGCCATAATATTTTAGAAAATAGTAGAGATCTTGTTTTATTTGCCATAAATAGCAAGCTATTTTTGCTGGAGCGCCATATTAATTTACTCTTTTGCGCCAAAATTTTAGCGTTTTTCAAAAACAACATTTTGGCATCTTTTCAGACGTTTAAAAAAACACATTTGAAAATTGTGTTGCTAAAGAGTAATTTTATATGGCGTCCCAGCGAAAAATGACGGCCAATGCAAACCATAAATTTCTAGTAGGAATTTCCATTTTTTTAACTTAAGGGGGTGGGCGTCGTAATCTGGTACCTTTCAATCCCGCCTCATAATAATTCTAGGGCAGTTGTGAAAAATCTGAGAATACTCGTTTATAGGTCTAGCCTTCGCCTAACGATTCTATATCTCAAACTTAACATTGTTACATCACACCACCAGGTGGTGAGTCTATTCTAGAACACTAAACAGTTTTTTAAAAATCTATCTTCTTTTAGACCCCACATACAAAGCGTCTGAAAATTTACACAGAGTACGGGAAGAGTGAGGTCACTAATATGTTTGTCCCATTTTTTTGAATTTCGCTCTTGAATTTTCTAGAATCTCTTTTGAACGCCGATTTTTACAAATTTTCGTCTTCAAAGTGATACTTCTCCTAGACGGATGTTCAGAATAAGACCGTTTTTTCGACTCAGGTAGATAAATATAGTGTCGTCAATATGTTTGTCTCGGATTTTTGAATTTCACCCTAGAATTCTAGAAATATGACTATAAGTCAACCGGAAATGAAAAGTTCGAAAAAAAAGTTCGTCTGATCGGAACAAAAGTACCACCAAATTGAAGCTGAGATTTCACTGATCAAAAAGTTGGCTTACAGCTAATCGAAATTTTGAACCAATCAGCGTCAAATTCGATAATTAGGTTTAACATTTTGGCTTAAAAATAATTGAAATTTCTAGAATTCGATTAAGACATTTTCGATAATTTTAATTTCATGAATCGTTTAGGCGGGTCATATTTACCAATAAAAAATGTTCATATCAAGGTAGAATACCGGTTTTATGCGGGTTAAAGCTAAAAAATATTTGAATTTTGAAAATTCTAGATTTTGTTCTAGATTGTTTTGAAAAAAATAATTGCCACCATGAGATTCCTTGGGTCAACTTTAGTCATAACCGATATTAATGTATCATTAATTAATTCTATAAAGGGCTCAAAAAATTACGACGCCCACCCCCTTAAATAGTTGTTTTTGGAATTGTCTTTTTTGTGAACTTGAATGTCAGAATTTAAAATGTCAAAATTTTAAGAAAATTTTGGAATTGAATACATATGTATACATACTATAGTAAGAAAATATCGAAAAAATTTTTCCGATCTCTTGTTTTAGGCCTTCTTTGCAAGACAGTGAATTAAAACAGCATGTTTACAGGAAATCTTTACAAGCCCTTGTTTATCCTATCAGCAATACAACTCCTCATACTTTTGAAGTATATTCTGCGCCTCGTCCAGTTTATTGTGACGAATGTCGTGGATTTCTATGGGGTGTCGCCCGTCAGGGTATGAGGTGTAAGGAGTGTAGGGTCATTTGTCACGAAAAATGTAGAGATTTAATCAATGCAGATTGTTTACAAAGAGCTGCAGAAAGAACTTCTAGAAAAGATGGACTACAAGAGCAAACGCAGCGAATTATTACTGTAATGAGCAGTAGTATGAAAAATCGGATAGAAACAAACCCTAAGGTACTTTTCTTGAAAATGCTCATTTTTTGAAAGTTTACGTTATCAGCTACTTTTAAGCCCATAAGAAATTGCAACTACACATCATTTTTTGAGACAAATATTATGTTTGCATCAATATTGAGTTGGCAGGAAAATGCCAAAATAGTAAATGGCCAAAAATATAAATTTTTCCTTTCTGAACAATGCTGATATGATCGTGTAATATGACTCGAAGGAAAGGTCCATGTCATTCTGAAGGCTTGGCAGTAAATGATTGAAATCGATGTTTCGCAATTTTCTGTCTTTAAAATATATTTTTTAATAATTATAAGATTTCAATCTTTTGTGAAATAAAATTCGTCACGAAATTTGCTCAAAAACTATTTTTCTTTAAATTTTAAGTTGGAAAAACAATATTATCTACGATTATTTTTTTGTAAATAATTTTTTTTTTAAATAATCGTTTTTCCTGAACAATTTTGTTATGAAAAGAGGTTGCAATATCATTACTGTGGTTTGCGTCTATAAGGACACCCTCTATAAGGACAATATGGCAAGAAATATGGGCAAAACCTACGCTTTGAGATTTTGGGGCGTCCTCCAATAAGGACAATATTGGCAAAAATAATTCAAAAGGGTCTTTTTCAAAAATATCAAAATTTCCCTCTTTTTCGTTAAAAATATGGGTGAAGAGCAAAAAAAAAAAAAAAAAAAGGTTCTTCAAAAATATTTATGAGAATTTTGGAAAAATAAGGACAATTTGGCGGAAAATCTCAAGTAAGAGCATTAAAAAAAAAAAGGTCTTCATATTTTTCGGGAAAAATTATGGTTTTTTAAAATAATTCGATAAAATTGTGGAATTGGAGAATAAGGACAATATGGCAAACATTAGTTCTCTATTAATAATTTCCAATTCCCCTTTATTTTTTAAAATTAATTTTTATTTCCCCAAAATTGTCCTCATTTTCCATAAATTGGTCGTTTATGTGTCCCAAAACTTAATTTTTTAATTTGTCAAGTTATCCTTATAAATCTCCAAATGCCTTATAAATATCAAAATTGTTCTTATATTTTCAAATTGTAGTTCAAAAATATAAGGATAATGAAGAAATTACTAAATAAAATTTGGGAAAATGAAGACCAATTTCCAAATAATAAGGACAATTCACGAAAATAAGTAGATTTTTTGGGAAAAATAGTAAAAGATTAATTTATACAAAAGGACAATACAAGAAAAATAGGAATTTTATAAAATAATGTGAAGTCTTTAAATTTTTATAAAATATATGGTATTTTTTAAATTTTTGGGGGAAAATATGATTTATGAAGTCAAATTTGTACGATAATAGCTTGGACAATTTGACGAAAAAAATTTCAGATGAAGACCCTTTTTTTTGCTCTTCACTTTTTAAAAAGGGGTCATCTCTATGAATTTTCACTAGAATGGTGTATTTTTCTAAAATTTTTCCCATTGTGCTAATATTGACCCGAATTATCCTAATTTTCCTTAAGTTGTCCTTATTTCCGAATTGTCCTAAAATTACCCGAGTGGTCCTAACTTTTCTCCCAAATTGTTCCCATATTATTTCTGAAATTGTCCTAATATAAGCATTAATTTTGGTTTATCTAGAACAATTTCGTAAATATAAGGACAATTTGTTAAAATATAAAGGACAATGTGGGTAATATTTAGGTACAAATTTGGCTAATATAAAACAATCTGGGGATTATAACGTGAATTAGAAAAAAAAGTATGAGCGGAATTTGAACAATATAAGGACATTTAAGGGTAAGATAAGTTGGGGAGAAAAGATGCAATGCTTAGAACAATAAAGAATCCTCTCTGAAAGTTTAATACAAAAAATTCGAAAATTTTTCTTCATTGCTCATTTTTTTATCGAAAATTTTCTTACGTAAATTCAAAAATTTAAATTTGAAGAATTAATATGCGTAAATTTCAAATTCAATTATAAAATTTAAAACTAAAACAATCGCAAAAAAATGTAAATTTGAGAATTTTATTCGAAAAAATTCCATAATTTAATTTGGTGAAGTTTAATTTCAAATTCTGAATTGAAATTTTTCAGTTTGAAATTTTAATTTTGTGAATATATAGATATAGTTCTATATCATATAGATATAGTCAATGCATATAGATATTAAAGAAAACCAAACTCCGAAAAAATATTGCATATTTTTGCCGATATTGTCCTTAAATTACTTTCCATATCTGGTCTTACATTTAACGCATGACTTAATTTTGCCAGGTTGACGCTAAATTTTTGCCATATTTCCTTAAATTCGGCATATTGTTTAAATTTTTGGCCATTATTGTCCTTTAAATTTTAACGCATGACCCTTAGAATTTTTGCAGATTGAGCTTAAAATTTTGCCACTATTGTCTTCATTTTCTGCCAAATTGTCCCTTAGATTGTGCCATATTGTCTTCACATTTTTCATATTGTCCTCAAGGTTTTGCTATATTGTCCTTCCCTTCTGCCAGTTGCTTCCTTAATTTAACAATTTTTCGCCATATTGGAGCTTTGTTGAACATTTGTTCGAGAATCTGTTCCTTTAATTTTAAGGACAATATGGCAAAATTTTAAGGACAATTGGCCAAAATCTTAAGGACAATGTGCAAGCTAAACACCTGATGGCAAATGGCATAAACTTAGCAACTATGGCAATACCTAAGGAACATTATGGGCACAACCTAAGGAGATATTGCAAAATTCTAGGACAATATGGGCAAATAAACATATGGAACCTAAGGGACAATATGGCAAAACTTAAGGACAATATGGGCAAAACCTTACGGACCAATAATGGGCACTTAGACCATGGCAAACTAGGACAATATGGGCAAAGACCTTTAGACAATAATGCAAATGTTGGTCTAATAAAATAAGGTGTTTTCAATAAAATAATCTGATAAAAGACCCTCTTTTTGGAATTTTTTGACCGAAGAGCAAAAAAAAAAAAAAAGTCTTCCAATATTTTTTCTCACAAAATATGTATTTTTTGTAAGAATTGACCCCCCGGAACTTGGCTAGTGTTTCGTCTCTCGACTGTTATTTTTGAAATTTTAGAAGCAATTTTTAAAAATAAGGCACAATATGGCTCCAAAAGCTTAAGGACAATATGGCAAAATCTCATGCTTGTCCTTATTGACGCAAACCACAGTATTTTGTTAAATATTGTTTTATAGACAGAAAATAACGAAATATCGATTGCCCATTTAGTGAAAGTCCATCATGACTAAGACCCTTCCTTGGAGTTCATTTTACACTTCTGCAACTTTTATAATAATTGTTTGGAATGTTCTCGAAAGTAGTCATAACTAAAATTTAATTGAATTTAATTTAACTACAATATAAATTCAAAAATTTCGTTGGTGACTCGCTACTTGTGTGTCATATTACACTTTTGCAATTCCTTTGGATATTTTTTATAGGTTTTTTGAAGTGCTGCGAAATATTTTCGAAATTGACTGAAGACGAAGACCACAAAGAGGGCGTAAATGTCTGCTTAGACAATCGATTTTAAAAATGGTGAAGCAACTGTAAGCCAATGGAGGGCAAAAATTATCAAATTACAGTTCACTCGGCCCTAAGGCCTCCAGGCAAAAGAAAAACGGGCCTTCTGATCCCTATGTTTTCTGTGCAAATTGGACACGTTCGAAACCGTACCCCAACAATTCCAAAGATAAACCCAGTTTGGAAACGAAACGTTTGTGTTTTGAATGTGTTGCTAACTCTAGCGATAGGGTAAAGTTAAGGGTCTGGGATGAGACAACTGATATTAAATCAAAGTCAAGCCAAAAAATTCTGAGAGAAAGTGACGATTTCTTGGGACCAATGCGTTATTGAATCAGAACACTCTTCGGGGATAACGAATTTTGGTCACAGTTTAGAAAAGGAGTGAAAAATCGCTAGTTTCGGGGGCCATAAAATTTGAGTATAAATTGTGAAATAAAGGAAATTGAAGTTCAAATTAAGACGTGTTGATAGAGCTCATGATTTAATGAGATGACTGTTCTATCTTTTTGCGAAGCATAACTTTTTTGGACTGGAATCGGAAGAAGCGATTTTTATTTTTTGGTTCACGGAAATCGAGCTCGATAAAAGCTATAATTTTAGCATATGCTCTTCTAAGATAGGAATTCAAACCTGAGGCTGAATACGCACCATTTTTGTTTTCGCAAAAGTTGCTCGTTTGAAATATCTTTTCTCTGTCACACACACAGAATATGGCTGTTTAGCCGAAACGTCAAAAATAAACACGAACTATGTTGAATAAAAAATATATTTTTATGTCTCAAAAACCAAAGATTTCTAAGTAGGTTTTGAAAGGCGACATTTAAAATTATTTTTGACAAATCGTTTGGGAATTTCCAGCATTTTGAACCCTGTACCGCTTAAAAATTCTTCCTTATTACAATTTGTCAATAAATTTAGTTTTTAATTTTAAACTTTCGACATTTTCACCTTTCGGATACCAAAAAAAAAAAATACAAAAAATTGAGTTTTAACAGTTTCACATGAAAAGTTAAGTTCTTCATCTAACATAATTCTAATATTTTTTTGTTTGGTTTCCCAAAGTGAAAATGGGCCTAATAATTAGTTTGAAATATAACCCAAAATTTATTTTTCTTATATTTAATAAACGGGTTAGGTTAAAATGTTTTGAAATTTCCAAACGATTAAAATTGGGATTATTTCTGGTGCTGTGATAAAATAAAAGCCACTTTTTTTTCGATAATAAATTCCAGCAGTTTGATCCACCGTATATAAAATCTAAGACAGGTTCGAAATCACGAAATTTTAGACTTTTTCAAAAATCCGCAAAAATCCGAAATTCTTAAAATTGGCTTGTCAGCAACTCTTTAAAAGATACAAAGTTTCGAAAAAAAAAGTTTCACATTGAAAGATTAGTCAAACTCCCTTTAACCTTTGGTTTTATTTTTATTTATTCTTTTTGATTATTTATTAATAAAGAACAGCAATAGAAAAATAATTTCAATATATTAATAAATCTTTTGATACCCAAATAAGAGAGAACAGGGATATAAATAGCGTTTATATACGGCTATATATTATTGAAAATGGTGAATATATTTGCGAAATAACCTTGGAATATATTAAAGAATGTGAATATAGACTATATTACAGGGGGAGGCCCCAATATGTTCGAATTTTTGGGCAAAAAACTTCGGCAATATTGGGCCTCCCCTGTACTATTAGTTTTCATCAATTCTATTTTTTTTGACCTTATTTAATTGAACTTTATGAAGGGAGAAGAAAAGGTGGTACTTATCATGTGCATACACCGCTTA
>SCLH01000992.1:0-12237 GCA_004367855.1 Oikopleura vanhoeffeni | reverse complement strand
AGGACAATTTGGGAAATATAAGGACAATTTGAGAAAATTAGGACAATTTGGGAAATATATGGACAATTTGGGGAAATTAGGACAATTTGGGGAAAAGTAGGACAATTTGGGGGAATATAAAGACAATTTGGAAAATATAAGGACAATTTGGGAAAATTAGGACAATTTTGGGAAATTTTAGAAAAATACACTATTTTATTGAAAATTCTATAGAAACGACCCCTTTTTATGGTTTTCAAAAAGTGAAGAGCAGAAAAAAAAAGTCTATTGATAATTTTGCTAACGACAATTTGGGAAAATCTCACCTGTCCTTAAAGACGCACATCACAGTAATATTTTTGCCATATTGTTCTTAAATTACTTTCCATATGGTCTTTACATTTTTGCAATATTGTCCTTCACTTTTGCCATATTGTCCTTACATTTCGGCGATATTGTCCCTAAATTTTTGCCATATTGTCCTTAAATTTTTAAGGCACTTGACCTAGATTGTTGTCAGATTAAGAAAATTTTTGGCCATATTGTCTTAAACTTTTGCCATAAAATTGTCCTTGTAATTTTTTGCCATATGTCCTTAACATTATGCCAGATTGTCCTATAAATTTTCTTGCCATAATGGCCCTTAAATTTTTACGGTATTGACCTTAAATTTTTGCCAAATTGGCCCACAATTAAATACAAAAATTTAAGGACAAAATGACAATATCATAAGGACAAATATGTCAATAAATTAACGACAAGTCTGGCGGACCTAAAAGACAAATATGGCAAAACCTAAGGAACAAATAGGCAAAAATCTAGGAATGAAATGGCAAAAATCTTAGGACTAAAACAAACCTTAGCAATGTTTTCGCGCAAGAACAAAAATATTGCTACATTGTCCTTAATTTTTTTTGCCATAATTTGTCCTTATTTTTTGCCATATTTCATTAGATATTTTTTCGCATTGACCTTAGATTTTTGCCAATTGAGGGTCTTCATATTTCTGCCAAATTGTCCTTAGATTTGTGCCATATTGTCCTTCAATTTTTCATATTGTCCTCAGGTTTGCTAAAATTGTCCTTAACTTCTGCCATGTTGTCCTTTATTTACATTTTCGCCATATTGAGCTTGTGAAATTTGTTCGAAATTGTTCTTTTAATTTTAAGGATAATATGGCAAAAATCTAAGGACAATGTGGCAAAACCTAAGGACAATATGGCAAAATCTCAGCTGTCCTTATAGACGCAAACCACAGTTCATCACACCACCAGGTGGTGAGTCTATTCTAGAGCACTAAACGGTTTTTTCAAAATCTATCTTCTTTTAGACCCTACATACAAAGCGTCTGAAAATTNTGACGGTATATAATTGACCCATAGTTTCTAATACGCTCATCAGAAAGTTTTTCCGGTTTTTTTGAGAGTACTTGCAAGTCTATCCGATGATTTTGAAATTGACCTTGAACTTTTACTGGTTATTTGATGTCAAAAATTGGTCGCCGACCCTCAAGCGAGAGACCGGTAACCGACAAACGCTTAATTTTTAATGGCTAAAAAAATCAGCCTTCTAGCTTTGCATACGGCTTCTCCAGAGCCGGGTTGGGGACTACCTGTAAAATCTAAAAAATTTACCAAAAAATTAATTTGTTTTTGAAAAATTTTGAAGAACAAAAAAATCGTAAGTCTTAAACCGAACAGAAAAAAATTCTCTACAAGATAGCTTAAAATAGCTTTAAAAATAAGTTTTTATTTACAAATTGGCGCCTACTGAAAAAGCTCATTAAAAACTTTTTTTATTAATTTGGTCTACCGGTTTTATGATAACTTGATATCTATGATATAGGCATTTTCAGTATAGAATGTATAAAGTATAATAAAAAATATAATATCCCCCTCTATCGCTTATTTTTCAACAAAATTAAATGAAAAACATAAAATCTCCTTATCGGCCTTCGGCCGATTTGGGGCTCATTTTTGATTTAAATTATATTAAAAATATAATATACCCACTTATCGGCCTTCGGCCGATTTGGGGCTCATTTTTTAAATAACTTATTATTATGTTTGCGTGATTCAATTTTTTTCTTCTTTTCTGTGCTATTCAGCCTTGAATTGAAGGCCGTTGCTGCCCAATAATGGAATAAATGGTGTTTTTTCTACTTGATTAGTGTTGCTTATGGCGGAAACATTTTGACGAAAATGAACTTTTAGTGCATTTTAGGATAAGTCCAAATTTTAATTAACAAAAATTAATTCATTCAAACGTGATTGTGAGTATTTGAAAATTAATATGTTTTGAAGGGGTAGGTGTCGGTTTTTTTTTAGCCCTTTATAGAATTAATTTATGATAAATTAATATCGGTTATGACTAAAGTTGACCCAAGGAATCCCATGGTGGCAATTATTTTTTTCAAAACAATCTAGAACGAAATCTAGAATTTTCAAAATTCAAATTTTTTTTAGCTTTAACCCGAATAAAACCGGTATGCTACCATAATATGAACATTTTTTATTGGTAAATATGATCCGCCTAAAACAATGCATGACATAAAATTTATCAAAAATGTCTTAATCAAATTCTTGAAATTTCAATTATTTTTAAGCAAAAATGTTAAACCTAATTATCGAATTTGACACTTATTGGTTCAGAATTTCGATAAGCTGTAAGCAGACTTTTTGATCAGTGAATTCTCAGCTTTAATTTGATGGTACTTTTGTTCTGATCAGACGATATTTTTTTTTCGAACTTTTCATTTCCAGTTTACTCCAAGTCATTTTTCCAGAATTCCAGAATATAAATCAAAAATTTATTCCGATCACATTGACCGCATTATATTTATCTACCTTAGTCGAAAAAACGACTTTATTCTGAACATTCATCTAAAAGAAGATAGAGTTTGAAGTCGAAAAACTGGAAAAATCGGCGTTCAAGTGAGATTCTAGAAGAAAAAATGTCAAAATTTGGAAAAAATCCTTCCGATCACACACCACCCGGTGGTGTGATGTAATAATGTTTACTTTGAGATGTGTAATCGTTATACAAAGGATAGATCTACAAAGGAGTATCCTCAGATTTTTGACAACTGCTCTAGAATTGTTCTGAGGCGTGATTGAAAGGTACCAAAAAGCGACACCTACCCCCTTAAATCATCAAAATCCCCATGAAGTATTATCCGCTTAGGCTGTCGTCATCGATTTCTTGTAAGTGTAATTGAAAGGGCAGAAATTTTCAATTGGACAAAACGACAAAAAAAATCCTGTCCTTCTAGCCAAATACGAGAAGGCACGTTAATCCGCCAAAAAATTATCCGCCAAAAAAATTTGCGCGACAGTAATATTTTATTTCTCTGGAATGACCGTGAAAATTATAAAATAAAAGTATAATAGACGTTTCGCTTTATTGCATCATCAGTATTTTTAGGACTAAATTGTCTAGAAGGCAGTACGAGCTTTTTATACAGTGGAAATTTAGCTCACTTTCGTTTCTCTCGTAAATCTGTTCTTTGCAAATATGAAAAAAATGCAAATTATGATTACTACATGCGCAAATGAGCTAAATTTCCACTGTATAAAAAGCTCGTACTGCCTTCTAAACAATTAAGTCCAAAAAATACTGATGATGCAATAAAGCGAAACGTCTATTATACTTTTATTTTATAATATTTTGTTTAATTTTCAGCCAACTTTTATTGTAACACTACCCACTCAAGGAGATAGAAAGTGTGAAAAAATTATGAGCAACTCTTTACGACGTTGTTCGGTAACGTGATCATTCCAGAAAATAAAGAAATTTGTCTATGTTTTTAAGGGGGTCGGTGCATTTTGACAGAAAAAGATATGGGCTCTTGATGAAAAACTTTTCACTGGGTTTATTTATTTTTCTCAATATACCATCAAAGTAATGTTTCATACTCCAGGCAACTTTTGTAACTACAGAATTTTCGAGTTATTGCTTTTTAAAAAAATTTGAGTTCGAATTAAACTTTTCGAATTCCACATTTTATGAGAAATTTTTGTTAAAAGTTCCGAGCATTATAAAAAAATGCCTTATTTTTTCATCAAATTCCCAATTTTCACAGTATTTGTTTCAAATAAACACAAAAAAACTCTCAAAATGGCCACTTTAACTTTTTTTCGCGTAGTGTGACCACATTTTTTTATATGATATTTGAAAATATCAAATGACTGTCTTTGTTCTTTAATAACCAGTCTGTTATTTGCACTGTTTGAAATATATTTGTTAAATGTAGCCCTGTGCAGAATTCGACAACTAAGAATGTGGTATTTTCGATAGAATAATTTTAGAATTGAAATGGATTTTAAAACTGAAAATGTCGATTTTATTGAAAACACGAATAAAGAAAATTACACCGACAACCCCCTTAAAGAAGAAATGACAGATCTTGACCTGGAAGTAAAATAGAAAAACTGGATAAAGAAGGATATATCAAACTGAGTTTTTCAGGAAATTGTTTTTCTAAGCCTATTCAAATTATTGGAGAAAAACGAAAAATAAAGAAAAGTCAAATCTAGAAAAATAAAAAAATTAAAGAAGAAATTGTAGTATTTGAAGAAATAGACGAGAAAGAAAAACCTCAAGAGATTCATTTGATGATTCGAATATTCAGGTAATTAATTAAATTGACTTATTTCCTTATAGCGTGCATTCGAAAATATGCTAGATGAATTTTATTTTTTTCTAGATTGTCGTATAAACCGGTTAGGTAGCTCGTACGTGGCACATACTTGTCATAAAAAACTTTCCAAACTACTGTGAAATTTGTCTAGCGTACAAAACCGGCAAAACCTACGCATTTTCTAAATCAGAAAAACGTGAATCTAAGCGGACAAATACGGTTTTTTGAAACATTTAAAAATTTCAAGCTTTTATTTAAGGTAGCTTTATTTAAAGGAAAACCTCTTTTTTCGTGTCAAAAATTCTCCGTGTCATTTTTCCAAATTCTTTCATGTCACAAATTTACTTGGCTACACCATACAAAAACTGTGTCTATATCTTGTATGACTTCCGAGTTATTAGCTCACAAGGGTGGGTTCCTTTAAAAAAGCTACTTTAAGGTATTTGATAAATTTAAATTATATTCCTGAACGGCAGTTCGCGCAGTTGGTCGTGCTTCAAAAATGTTGATTCTGATACCAAAGCCTTGGGTTCGAACCTTTAGGGCAGCAAATTTTATATAATTCACTGAGTAATACACTCTTACAATTATAAGTAAAATAATTTCTCATTTGAATATACAATAAATAACAGCTGAGTAAATAACTTAGAACTCTTTATACAATGACAACTTGATGCAAAACGATACGTACTACGTACCGTAGTATTATTCTTTTTACGAAATGGTGGAAAGTGTACCACTGGAAAAATAGTAAAAAGAGTTAAATTTGAAAATATTTTAATTTAAAATATTTATAATGGAGCTTTAATTTTGAAGAGGTCAGTTTAGCTGTCGAAAACAATTTTGTAGCAAAGAATTATTTTAGAATCTATTGAAAAATCTTTCCCTATTTTTGCTTTAACCTTGGAATCACAGAGCCGAATAATAAAACCTCCTTAAAGGTCAAAATTTCACAGAATGTTTTTCTGAATACATTATAAAGAATTCGGCGGTGATTCCGAAAAAATAAGTTTTCCTTTTTAAGGGGGCTGTATAGGCAGTCCATATCTATTGAACTGAAAGGGCTGTCATTTTAATTTCACGATTTCTGATCTCAACGTGGGCCTGTTTATTTCTCATGAATTTTAAAAATTGTGGAAAAAATAGCCAAAATTGGCGGGTGTATAAAACGCCCACGATAGCAGCGCAGCTTCTATAAACTATCTCAGGGGAAAGACTTGGTTTTCAAAAAGCTTAATCAGGTAGAATGCCTGCCCAAAAATGAGTAGTTTTGAAGGGTTTCATCGAAGATATTTTTTTTTCATTTTAGGCAATATTGAAAAGTTTGGTAAAAATTGAAAACGACCGACGAAAAATATTCAGGGGATAAACAGAATATGAGCTTATAACTGACCAAATTTTTCTGGTTTTTAAAGAGTTTCCATCGTCAGAATTCTAAGCGTGCTTGGATCGGCGATATCATTGGCCGACAACGGAGGGATCATCTCGCAATAAAGACATTAAATTATATTAGAAAAACAAATAAAGTCGTCTCCCAGGGTCACAGTACAAAACGATGCAAATCTGTTTGTCAGGAAAAAAATAGGGTTGGGGTGAGAATATGTAGGTTCCGTTGGAACCTTATTCTTCTTGCACCAACCCTAGTTTTTTTCCGACAAAATTTTGCTTTGCCCAAGTGTACACAATAGTTTTTATGTACACAAAATACAATCCTTTCTTGAAAGGGTTAGATATGGTTGGGTAAACTCGTGTCCAGTGTACACGGTATAAAACGACGCAAAGCTGTTTCTTGGGAAAGGCTAGGGTTAGGGTTAAAAAATAGGGTTGTTGTTCCGCAGGAACAAACGACATATTTTTAACAATAACCATATACTTTTCCGAGAAAATTTTGTCATTCCACAAGTGTACACAATAATATTTGTTTATCAATTAAACTGGTTACAGCCCCGGCAGGGCCCGCCGAGCGGCAATACTTTTCAAAATATTTATCAATGATGAAATTAAATTGGCAAAAAATAGTTAAAAACGGAAGAGCCCCGGCAGGGCCCGCGGGAGGCAATACTTTTCAAAATATCATTCAATTTTCAAAATTTTAGCTTTAAACATGTAACAGCCCCCGGCAGTGGCCGCCGGGAGGCTACACTTATAAAAACATTTAGACGGAATGTTACGAAGTTGAAAAAAATTAAGTTGATTAAATCAGATATCTACTATTTTGTTTAAAAAATTTGGCCATAAACATGCAGGGCCAGCCGGAGAGGCTACACGTTTGAAAAACATTCGTGGACGGAACATTTCTTAAATTTACCAAAAATAAGAAGTTAATTCAGGAATTTACCATTAAGTTTAAAAAGAAATATTTGGCCATAAACATTTTGCTGCTCCGGTAAGCCCACCGGAAGCCTACACTCTGAATCGACGCAAGATTTGGTATATTATCAACTTGTTTTTTCTGGTATTGTTTGAATTATTTTACCAACAAAATGATAAAAAGAAAATATTTTCCTGGAAATTGTATAGACATAATATTTTGGTGTTCGACCCATTTCCATAATAATGTAGTGCAAAATAGTTTTCCTGTAAACAATGGTTTTTTAAACTTCTCCGATTTGTTTATTTGATCAAAAAGGTTGAAAACCAATCAAAATCAGGATTTCCTCAAAAGAGGCGGCATAGTATCTTTGAAAGTGTTGCAGCTGCTCAATACTGACATCCGACATAAATTATGTACACAATACAAAACATCAGAAAACAACTTGTCTGCGGTATAATATCAATTTATTATATGATTTAAAAACCGTTGTTTTTGAAACATTGATAGAAATAAGAGAAATTTGATTTATAGAGAGCAAGAAATGTGCTGTTCGAGAACGTAAGAAATCTATTTTATAGTTTCAATATATCAGTGGTAACACATTGGCCTTAGCTTTGTTCTCCAAGTAAAATTTAAAATCGAATGCATGCCTTACAACCCCACTAGCGGCCAAACGAAAAGTCTTAAGGTTTAACACCTCTTCATTATTATTTTTGGTCGATTTGGTCTTGTCCGCATATTTTATTTTGGTTGGCAAAACTATCTGACATTTCGCCCCTTATAAACTGTTTATTTTTTGTAAAATTATTCTATCAGAGATTTTTTGAACTCTCAAAACGGCAGTAAGTACTAAGTGGGGATTTTAAGTCTGAACTTGAGATTTAAGGTTCATTTTACAAACTTCGGCAATCGCAGCCGTCCCCGGGCGTTTAGTTTTTTTGGTTGGAGTTTTGTTGGCGTTTTATACACCCGCCTATTTAAGTATATACATGTATTTCTCACGTTTGCCTGGACTTTTATAAAGACGCATTTTTATCTCGGAAATTTGCCCCCAGCATCTGAGGACGCAAAAGCTGTAATAGGATCGTCCTACTTTCATTCCACACTTTAGAGACTGACGCAAACATATTTTAATTCCTTTCAGCTGGTGATGTAAGGCGAAATATAAAATACAAAACGGAATACAATGAAATAAAACGGTCTTTTTTTCTGAGACATCTATTTTAATCCCATAGTAGTACGTAATACAAAATGCAAAATTTAACAGTCCTCTCAGATTTTTCACAACTGCCCTATAATTATTATGATGCGGGATTGAAGTACCAGATTTCGACACCCACCCCCTTAAGTTCGTCTTTTTATAGGTACGTATAAGACGGTGAGAAAGCTCGGAAGTGGCACATACGATATTTCTGAAATTTTGGATCATTATATAACTTTCCAATTTTCGTGTCCCTGCAGAGCTGTTTTTAACGGAAATTATCGGTTTTCTAGAAAAGGTTTCTACAAAAGATTCTTGTAAAAACTGCAGGATCGGAATAAATTATCAAAAATTAAATTCACCCTCGTCCGGGGTAATATTACACGTTATGACTATTTTCTCCAAATTTAGAAAAAGTTTCGATTTTTTTTTTGAAAATTCAAGATTAACCCAATAGAGTATGAAATGAAACATAAAAATTCTAAGACTCATGGCTGAAAAACAAAATTCCCAAAATTAAGTTTTCTTAATTTTTCATAATGACAAAATTGAATTCTTCGAAGATAAGTCATTATTTCTCTCAAAAACCGAAAGTTATTGTATGGTAGCTTTTTTTTAGGTGAACCACCCTGCTCAGCAAAAACCGTAGTAGGTATGAAGAAACGGTTTTGCACTGGATAGCCGACAAAATTTTAGCGCGCTGAAATTTTTTTCGGTTTTCGGGCCTAACCGGTTTACCGTAATCAGTAAACACCGGTAATTGGGGGTTGAGAGAACTCATCATACTCCAACATGATTTTATACATAAAGGCGTAACTTTCGAAAAAAAATTTGGCCATTTGTGTTTTGACACTGGACATCACCCGGTCCCGTAAAGAGCATTTTTGAATATTGACACTGGAATATCATAGGGGTCTAAATCATACTTATTTAGAGTAACTTTTCAAGAAAATTTTTTTGGTAGATTTATTTTGACATTCGACACCACCTGGTGGTGTAAAGAGCACTTTTTGAATATCGACACTGTATATCATAGGGACCTAAAATCATACTAATTTGGAGTGACTTTTCAAGGGAAATTTTGGCATCATTTTTTTTGGCACCCGACGCGACCTGGTGGTGTCAAGAGCAATTTGGAATATCGACACTGGAAACAGATTAAACTTGCAATTATACTTATGGGGGTTAGTTTTCAACAGAAAAATGCTGGCATCATTTGTTTTGGCACCTGAACTAGTTTTCCTGATATTATCAAAAGATCATGCACAAATAAATTAATAAATGAATTAAATGTTTAAGTAATACGCTAATATGAGCACCTTTTTAATTTTCGACATTTTTGGTGAAGTAAAAGACCATTTCTATTACGTTTCAAATTAGCGCTCATCAAATAAAAATTCTAAAAGTCGTAAAATAGAATAAGATCCGCATCCAAGTTTTTTTGCGATTCAAAATCGTCACTTATAGTCGAAGGTATTAACAAAAATTATGCGCTAAAGCCAAATCGGTTCCATAAAAGTTGTCCTATATAAAGCATGTAAATATCTATAGTAAATTGTTTTTAATAAGTGTTTCATGCAAAGAATAAATATTTGTGACCTCAATAATTACATTTTTAAGTTAAAATCAGTTCTAAACGTCAATCAAAAAAATGCTATTAACGCACCGAGTGGTTTCGGGTGTCAAAAAAATGATGCCAAAAATTTTCCTCTTGAAAAGTTACCCCCAATACGTATGATTTCAGGCTCCAGTCTCGATATTCAATTAATGCTCTTTACACCCCCAGGTGGTGTCGCGTGCCAAAACAAATGATGCCAAAATTTTCTCGTGAAAAGTTACTCAAAATAAGTATTATTTTAGGCCATATAATATCCAGTGTCCATATTCAAAAAAGTGCTCTTTAGACACCGGGTGGTGTCCGGTGTCAAAACAAAAAAGCCAAAAAATAGTTTTTTGAAAGTTACCCCTTTATATAAAGTCATGTTGAGATTATGATTAGTTCTCTCAATCCGCCAATTACTGGTGTTTTATGCTGATTACCAGTAAACTGGTTAGGCCCGAAAACCGAAAACAAATTTCAGCGGTTAAAGTTTGTGTCGGCTATCCAGTGAAAAAAACCGTTTTCTCATACCTACTCACGGTTTCGCTGGGCAGGGGTGGTTCACCTCAAAAAAACTACCTTTGCCAATATTTAAATTTTGATGTGAATATAAATTCTCCATCGAAATTTGAACGATATAAAATGTGTTGCAAGTACTGCTGTTACTCGTCTGTGGTGACAAATCTGCCGAACCTAGGTAGACTGAAAAACTACGTTACAGTTTTTATAGAAATCAAGACTTTTTTTCAATAAAATAATTCTTCTATTCACTTAATTTCTTTTATTCTCATTTATATATTTTAGATGCTTGATTTTGATGACAGCGATTTTTATATCGGCGAGCAGCAAATTATAGACCAAGAAGAGCAAAGTACCGAAGTTGAAAAAAACAAAAACCTTCAAAACTGTGCTCTTGTCAAAAACAAAATTGAAATGCAAACTTGTAAAAATTGAAAATCGCCGCGGTTACCCTCTTTTACATTTTGAATAAATGAAAAAATGTATTTTTACGGAATTTTGGGCGTCAAAGTAGATAATACGATTGTTTTGCAATGCTCAAAAACAATTTTGCCAGGATCACGTCTGCGATGTCGTAATATATCAACTGTACTACCTTCCGATTGTGTTAAAAAAATATATTCAGAAAACACCATCAGAAAATAAACATACTAGTAGTTATGCAAACTTTTGGACAAATCGGACCAAAGGGTTTATGATATTGACAATTACGATATATTCATTCGATATCGGTAGAGGTTCATAAATGTCCAGGATAGAAATTGACCTTTATTTAAAATTGCCAATAAACCGAAGAAGAAAACCGGAATTGAAAATGCAAAATTGTAAAAATTGTTAATTCCCGCGGATCCCTCATTTACATTTTGAAAATTAATGGAAAAATGTATTTTTACGGAATTGTGGGCGTTAGAGCAGATAATACGATTGTTTTGCGATGCAATAGACATATGTCTGGATCAAGTCTGCCATGTGGTATTATCAACTGTACTACTCTGATCTTTAAAGAAATTATTCAGAAAAACCCATCAGAAAATAAACATAGGATATTCAAAAATTTGGACAAATCAGACCCAAGAGTTTAGAATAACAATTACGATATAAATTCATTTGATATCGGTAAAGGTCATAATGTCAAGGAACCGAAATTAGTCTTATTACAGATCGTGAGACGATATTCGTAACTTATGGGTGGGTTCATCACGTGATCAAATTATAGAGATATTCGCATTTGAGGTATTTAATTATTTGTACAGTACGAAATATTTCAGCCTGAGAAAATATTTTAGTCACGATTTTATATTTCTCGACGCTCATTTGTTGATAGGACTTATATGTTCTCTGGTAAGCAATATTGACAAATGAGCGTCGAAAGTTTAAATATCGAGATCGAAAGAGCCACTATCATATGTGTCATATCCAGGAAAAATGTTTCGAACCTGTATAAGATTTCCAGTACCAAAAAGAAATTAGTATAAACTGTGAGATCCTTGTATACATAAAAATTACTGTAGTTTTTCAAGGCTCATTAACGTAACTTTTAACCAGGTGGTGTCAGGTGTAAAAATAAATTATGCTAAACAATTTCGCTAGAAAAGTTACCTCAATAAGTATATTTTCAAGTTTCAATCTGTTCCCAGTGTCGAGATACGAAAGTGCTCTTGACACCACCAGTGGTGTCGGGTGTCAAATAAATGATGCCAGAAATTTCTCTTGAAAAGTTACCCTCAATTAAATTTATGGTAAAAAAATTATCAGAAAAATCATCAGTTAGTACTAGTAGTTATGCAAACTCTTTGGACAAATCAGACCCAAGGGTTTATGATATTGACAATTACGATATGAATTCATTTGATATCGGTAAAGGTCAAAAATGTCAAGGAACGAGATTGACGATTGAAATAAAGAATTTCAAAACTCAAAAATGGGTTTGGATATTTTTACGCTATCTTGTAGAAAATTTTTTTGTTGATTTTTCGGATCAATTT
>SCLH01000991.1:176757-213682 GCA_004367855.1 Oikopleura vanhoeffeni | reverse complement strand
AAAATGGGCCCAATAAATTCAGAGTGAATTTCGGGCATGAACTACAAACTACGGGGGTAGAAGCACATGTAGAAAAACAAAAAACAAAGAGAACAAAGGGGGACCAATCATAATCGGGGATATCGAAAACCGGGCTTAGCAGAAATCAAGAGAAGCTAAATTCTGCGAAAACACACCGTCAAAATAAACTATTCGCTTTCTACTTTACACGAATAATGTGAAAGAAAAAACAACAAAAATATTATTTGGGCCAGAGAAAATACCAAAAATATTAGAGAAATATAAAACGTGGATTATTTCTCTCCATAAAACACCAACCACTCTGATATTAACCACCGGGGATAAAAACACAGAGAAAAAGTTTGCCAATAAAATCTAGGATATTGGAGTGGTGATTAAAATTAAGGGTCGGTTGCCATTTCCACAAAAAACTTGGAAAAATCCTCAGTATTTGTCACGAGAAAAATGCCACCGTAAAATTCATAATAATTTTAGAAATTAAAATCTGAATTTAAAGTATAAAAATTGAAACCTAAAATTATACTATTTGACTCTGGAAATATTCTTCATTTCCAGGAGGCGTCGCGGCGTGGTGGTTAGGAGAGGCCAGTACCACGCTAGACAGTAAGGGTTCGAATCCCAAGGACAACATATAATAAAACCCATAAAAACTCGGCTCTGGGCACAACAAATACCGGCGCTGGGCCAAAATCGTGAACAGATGCCCAACAAAGGGACACGTAAGCTTAATCCAGGGACACGCCTACCCCGAGGGAATAAATAAATAACTAACTATAAACACGGAAAGGTCTAAATATGGAAATCTAAACTAATAAATAAGCACAAAGGCGCCTCCGTGTTTTTAGTAAAAATATGAAAAATTTTGGGAAAAAACATATTATGACCTAACAGCGCCTTAAATAACCATTTCTTTATAAAGAAAAACTTTTGGTTAGGAAATAAATCAAAAACCGGGGTTAAAAAACTGAAAAATTATTTCGCGAAATTAACCCTAATATTCATAAAATATTAAAAAATTTTAATTTCTTTAGATTGAAATCGGAAATTATGAGGTTACACAGAAACCTAAACGAAGGCACTGTATATGCTGAAAAAGCATGGATAGATTTTATCGATAAAATCACGACTGAAGTCGAAAATTCACCGGGGAAACGAGAAATAATGGAGACTAATCTTGTCCCAATGGGCAAGGACTGTGAAGAAAACACCGGGGATATTTTCGCATTGATTAGAGGTCCTGTGCAGGGCCTGGGCCGAATTTTCAATAATAACATTGATGAAAGTACGACCAGACTGATCGTTAACATGGTCCAAAACTGCCATTTTCTCAAATTGCAAATACGCAACAAGGTTACTAACCAGGACGAAAAGTTGGACCTCCTGGTAGGACATAATACCCCTTGGGAAGAGGTCAAAAATGTAATTGAAAATTACATGAAAAAACTGCCAGGCTTCGGGGATGATGGCATAAAGACCTACGGATATATCACGGACGAAAAAATAAGAAATTTTGACCTGGTAAGAAGGCTATATAATTTGTAGAGAAAAATTAAATAGGTTCTAGGCCAAAATACTGTCAAAAAACACCGGGGGACATTTCTTTAAATCACAAAACCGCAGCGTGAAAAGTTTTGTAAATAAAATAATTGGCCCCAAAAAACGATAAAAAGGGAAAACACCATAAATGGTCATCAGAAAATGATCTATAAAAACCCTTAAAAAATTCAAATATACGAAATATTGAAACCCTAGCGTTAGGACAATTTTGCTCCATGATTCAAAGTACAATTATTATTGACTTTTTTATGAATTTATGTTCTAGAAAAATAAATTGAAAATTAAGCCAACCGAATAAAAATAGAAAAGATATTATCACCGGGGTTAAAAAATATTCAGAAAAATATTTTAACATAAAAAATAATTATCCAAAAACAATTTAATATGGTGGGTCTAAAATAGCCGTAGCTAAAAACATTTCTTTTAAACGCACCCTACCATAAAAGATAAACGATAGATACAAAATCTATAAATTAAAATGGATTAAAAAACGTTTAAATAGGTTTAAAAATTAATTATTTCAGAGCTTGGAAGTTCTAGAAACTACAAATTCAACCGAAAAAAGAGAAATGCTCGAGAAATTCCGGCAATCAAACAGCTGGAATCACACAAATGAGCAAACTACTCATATTGCGACACCGGGGCAAGATGAAGTTATGAGTGACATCGCAAACTGGGCAAAGTAAGATAGAGAATAATTAGCAATTAGAAATATAATATCATAATTTCCGCTCAGTCTTAATTTTCCACCTGATCACCGGTGACCACAAGTTGAAATAACTACGGGGAAAAAGCTTTTCAAAGAAAATCACTAAAATAAAATAACAAAATACCGGTTAAATTGATCTAAAATATAGATGAAAATAAAATTTGAAAGGAAAAAATGATCCAATAAAATAAAACTCATTTTTTCAGTGATCACAAAGGCGTCGGAAAACCTCGGGGAAAAAGGGAGCTTCTCAGAATTGGAGTACAATTCTTCCCGACAGAATCACTCGAAAGAGAAATGCGAACATGGAAATTCGGCAAAACCCTGAAAAACTTCGAAGGTAAAAATTAAAAATTATTATCGGGGAAATATAAAGAACAAGTACAAAATTTGAAAAAACGTTTCGAACATAAAAATAAGAAAACCCGTAAAATACGTTTCATAAAACTTAAAATAAATTCCACCGGGGTCAAAACGTTAAAAAAGGCTAAAAAATATAGCCGGGAAAAAATACGAAATTTGATTAAAAATTGTTCATTTATAGATCCCATGCCACAAATAATGGACAATAATGGACTACCAGCGTTGTTTCCATTTATCAACCAAAACATCACCGGGGATAGCGCGATGCTCAGGGCCATGGCCTCTACAACAAGATTTTCGACCCCAATAATCGACAATGCGAATGAAATATCGCCCATGGGGGACAGAACAATGCGGTTTCTTCAAGGTCTTGATCTAGGTAAATAAATATGATGTAAAAAGGAAATTTCACCGGTAAAAAACCCTTTAAAACCAGTGGTTAACAAAAAATATTAAGGCAACCTCAGAGCAGGGGTACTACTCGAAACGATGCTCGACCGAAAATATTTCAAAATCCTCACCGAAAATGACCCATCAAAAGCTGACATAACCGCACTGACGGGGCACATCGTGGCAAAAACCACCACAATCCGACTTATGGATATACTCCTATCCACTGGTAAAGACATACCAAATAGGGCCAGCTTTCAAATAGCGGCCATCTACTCCGGGGAAACAATTTAACAATACCTCAACCGAAAATGGTAATTAAAATATATTTTATAATATGACACCGAGATCAAGGAGTTCGAACCCAGCCCTCTGCAAACTTTTTTGACTAGTCCAAAAAATACACCGGGGAGAAGGGGTTCAAAATAAGTACGATGAAAACCGGGTTTTTAACAAAAAACAAAATAAAATTTGATAAAAAGCGAGGTTATACACCGGGGGCACAAAGTTCGAGCCCAGCTACTGGCAAACTTTTTTGTAAAGATCAAAAAATTGGTTAAACATTTGGTTAATAACAGACTAACCTCTTTTCGCGTTAAAAGGCAAAAAAGGGGGAAAAAAGTAAAAAATGATAAACCTAGGGCGGGGAGTTCAAACCCAACCCAATGCAAACTTTTTTCAAAAAAGCAAAATTCAAAATAAATACCACCTTTGAAAAAGTCAAAGTTTACAAACCAGGAGACGAAAGTTCGAGAACAGCACCCTGCAAACGTAAATACTAGGGAACACACCGGGGGCAGGGAGTTCGATCCCAGCTAAAAGCAGAACTTTTTTGGTCACGAAAACAAAAATAAAAAATAAAAACAACGATCTCAAGGGGCTAAAAAGACTAAAAAATTTATTTTCAGCGAAACGGCAGCACAAAAAACAAGAAAGTTTCAATCACTGCTTGACGTTCTGACTGTCAAAATCGACGAAAATATCACCGGGGACACAGGCTGGCAAAGTTTCCAAAACAAAATAGGTTTCAGAAGTAGACAAACCGATCACCTAAAATTCTTGGTAGATGAAAACCAAGAGAAAAATAACCTGGAAGTCGTACAATCAGCTGTGATATGGACAAAAATAATAAAAACCTGCTACCTAGCGATTACAAACCCGAATAAAAGTGTCGAAAAATACCCAATTCTGACAAACTCCACGAAATTAGTCACAGAAATTTGGGTACACCGGGGACAAGCCAATTTCAACTTAAATGAAAAATTTCAGCGAAAAATCAAGCTGACAAAAAACATGAGTACAATACCTAATCAGAAATTTGGTGACCTCAGAACAGCGATAAACGAAATGAATAGGGCAAAAAATATTTCCTCAAAAGAAAACGCACTCGAAAAACTATTTATCGCGTTAAATCGAGAAGGTAATCAAAACGAGAATACCACCGGGGAAATTCGAAAATGGATTTTGGGATCAAAAGTTTTTAATAACCCTGAACAAAACGAAAATATCGAGGATTTAAAAAATATTCTACGAATCCAAGACCAACCTATCGAAAATGGCCGAGAACTAGAAATACATGGCCTACAAAAAGTTCAAACTGGTTATAAAACTATGGGAGAAATAACCATTGGCGGCCAAACTGAGTTCTGGGACAAAGTACGGCTAGATCTAGAAAATAGACCACTAGTTCAAATCACCGGGGACACAGTTCAAATTGCCGAGGACAAAACGCTTTTTGGAAAAATTCTGCTGTTAAAAACCCTTGAAACACCGTCCTTAGAAGAAAGACTCGAAAAATTAACGGCACTAGACAATACACCGGGGTCACTACAGGAAATTATGAGAAATTACAGGTCATTAAATGGACGCCTGAACATTTGTGGATTTGAAAATAATTCTGGAGAAGTGTGCCTAAATGTAACCAAAAATGGCCCGTGTAACGGACACACATTTGCACTTATAAATAACAAACAATGTGGAAACTACGAATTCATGATAAAGTTCCAAAAACATTTCTACGTTATGTCACCCAGAAAAGGCGGGATAATGAAAAAACCGCAAGTAAAATTTACACAGGAAAAAACACCGGGGAAAATTTTCAATCAAGAGATAGAATTCTTGGAGAAAACTTTTGAAATATACATCGCTCATACAGAGTTAGGCCAAAACTTACAAGAAATGTCCGAAAGATTCGAAGAAAAAATTGGTGAACTAGCGGAAAATAAAAATAATCGACCATGGCTAGAAATTATACAAGAAATTGAACAAAAGCTTCAAATGCGTATCTACGGGGCTTACAAGGACAATAGAACCCTAACGCTAAACGAGATTAAAAAAGAACTAAATGAGTTCAGAAAAAGTACACAAAGACAGGGCACAATAACCCTAGGCGAAACTCATCTCTGGCCAGATAATATAAAACTCAAAACTGGAGAACGTGATAGAAAAGCGGGGTTCAACCAAGAAAATATTCACCGGGGACTAATTGCACCTACAAATGGCGTAAACAGCAATTACCCTACTTTGACCATGGGACACGCTGATCCTGCCTATTTCGGACCGACTTTAGAAGAAAATAAAATGATAAATTTCGTCATTTTAATGTCCTTCGAAACCTACATTGATAAACCGGGCCAAGTAACCTACAAACAACCTAACATTTTAAATAAAGGTTTCGAAACAGGTCAAAGATCAAGCTGGATTGTAGGTATAATTAACACGGAAGACCCAAACAATCCTAGACAAATAGATGTCCTTACACTCATAAAGACGGACAATTTCAAAAATTTCTGCAAAAATGAGAAACTACCATACAAAAACCCCGGGGATTTGGAAAAAAGTTTCAATCTCATGATAACGACAATTTCATACCGAAGCAGCAGAAATGATAATATGACCCAGATAATGCTCGAAAAAGCAAAACCGGTACAAGACAGAGCGGGATACAGATCTGCCGCAATTCTAAATTTATGCAGAAAAGATCTTCAAAGCCTGATGGAAGCCAATAATACCCTATATAATTATAAAATTAATATAGGCATCATTTTTGGCCGAAAAGCATCGGGGGGCAAAATGATAAGAGGCATGGATTTGGGCGACTACGAGATCCCAGACGCCTATAGAAACCTTGGCCTGAAAGAATATTTGATGCCAAGTAATGGAGATATCACCGGGGAATCTCTAGAATTTTCAAAAACAAACAAAATGGGACTTGACGCCAAAGTACCCACAGTTATGTTGAGTTTCGAAAGACAACAGGGTAACCTGAATAACGCTAAAGACACCGGGGAATCTCAAACTTGTAGAGTAGCAAATGTTGCAATCCTTAAAAAGAACATAGGAAAACAACAAACGCACTTGATCGAATATATAGTCCCCTCAGAACAAATCTCAAACCCCACAACGGCTAATGAAATGGCGAAACTGAATGCCAAAATTATCCCTATCAAATACAACGGGGGTTTCCGATCAAAAATACACACGACACAAATCGAGAAAAAGTCAACAAACACGATTGTAGGGGACTTTACAAATAATAGCATGGTACACTGCGCAGTAGCTGACTGTATCTCACAGCAATTCAACGGGGAAAACGAAAACCCAATTTTAGGAGAAATTGATTTCCACTTGGCAAACCGTGAAAATACCATCGATTTTGTACCAAAAACCACGGTTAAAAAACGAATGGGCCAATCAACGGAATTGAAAACCCTGGTTCAAAATGTGCATTTCCACAAAAGCACAACTAGCCTGGAAATGATGGGCAAATTTATTGCCGCAACAACTTTCACCTGGCAGACGGGAAAAGCCCAACTTTCTGAAATTAATTTACCGACAAAGGCCTTCAATTTCAAAATATATGGGGACCATAAGGACATAGTTGATTCTATAGCACCGGGGAACAAAATTATGACAAAATTTGAAGATGATAAAGGCAATGTTTTTGACAGAGTGCCGACAGAACACATCAGAGAAATGTCAAAATACAGACAGAATAAATTCGAAAAAGGTACATGGATACCAGGAGGTCGAAACTTCGAAACACCGGGGCCAATCAGAAACAAGATAGCAAATTCATACGGGGGCGAAAATATTCTGGAAGAATTACGCCCAAATATAAATTTAATGCAAAATCAAGTATCACATGACATAGACGCGGGGTACAGAAGAGAGGCGCTAGAGACACTGCAAAATAATACAGCAGAAACGGTTGTCCAGAAAAGCTTAAAAAACTTAAAAATCACACTAGATTTGACAAAATCTAGAATCTACAAGGACGTGAGAATCATAGAAAAATATGATCTTCAAGTGCCCGCTCATCTGCTCAACGACGACAAATTATCCCGAGAATTAGATGGGATAACAATGTACAACGATTTTGAATATCTAATGACCAAACGAAAAGTTTCTTCATTACTAACACCGGGGCAATTTCGCAGATATGCGGAACACTATAATTTGGCCAATATAGATATGCTATACGAATTCTCCAATACATACTGGGGTGTTTCTAAACAAGGTGAGAAATTTACAAAAAATTTCGAGTGAAAATGTTTAAAAAAGTCACAATATGACAACAAGTGACCAAAAAATATTTCTAAATAACCTTTTTTAACCTTATGCTCACCCTACATATAAAACATAAAAATGTTAATAATAATGAAAAATGCGAATATACAAAAAATTTTGAAAAAACAACAAAATGATCACCGGTGACCAAAAAATGAAAAATTAATAAAAAATCATCAAATAACCAATTCTATTTAAAGATCAAATGAAGACAAACCAAAACATTACAACGCGGGGACGAGAAGGTATAAACGCTGTGAAGGAAGCCACAAACACGGCGTTTGTGACAACAAAAATTATGGCAGAAAAAGCCGGCGACAGCCTACACGATATAAAGCTAAGAACCGAGAATGCTAAAAATAAGCTGAAAAAGCTTTCAAATTACTTCAAATAAATTTGCAAAACTTTCTACAAACTGCCATTACAAAAAACCTGTCAAAAAATTTCACACCGGGGTATCAAATGCGAACCCCAAAAAATGTTTGCACCAAGCACATTTTCACCTGATAAACCTCACCATTTATTCACACTTGCACAAAAACGGAAAATAAAAACCTATTATGATAAAAATCACCAAAGTCTTAAAAAACCTTTTTTATTCAGCAATTTTCAAAAGCAAAAATATGAATAGCAAAAACGCAAGAGAACGGATCAAATACAAAAATTACAGGGACAATCTATTTTACGAACTGACTACCTGGAAAAAACAAATTGAAATTAAGTCCGGAATTTTCGAGAATATAATAGAACGAAAATTCCACGTTCTGGAAGAGGTAAAATTACGTAACAATAAATCACCGGGGAAAAATACAACTAAATAGCTTAAAATTGTCGAACAGACTGGTCACGTGACACAAAATTATACGGATAAAAATAACACCTAAGGCAAAATCTGAAAAATATACATAAAATTTGTCGGACCGCTCAGTCACGTGACACAAAAAATTTTAAGAGCTAATATTTTAAACTAAAACCCGTCACTCACCTTTTAAATATTTCAAGGACTTGAGAGCCAAAAAATTTTTTCAAAACAAAATCAAAATTTACAAGAAGAAAATGAAGAATAATGACCAGGAAGGTATCGAACAAAAACGCAGCCGGGAGATCTACCCTCGGGGCACAATGGTTTCCTTTTTAAACCATTAAAACCCCGGGGATGAGTCTCCTAAAAATAAAACATTTGAATAACATACTGTATTCAATTTTTGTTCGAAAACCCCTAAGCAGGAACGATTAAAGCTAGCTAACGAATCACGACAAGACACCGGGGAAGAACCAGAAAGAAATTTGATGATATCTGAAGACGCAGTTTTCGACAAATTTGTGGCAGAATGTGAAGAAGAAGTCAAAGGTGGAAAAGAAACCACCCCAAAAGCTAAAAACGCAAAATTGACCAACAAAATCGTTTCAACGGTGCTAAAAAAGCTTGGAAATAAACTACAAAAGTTAGCAACGGGGTTAGATTGGAATGAAGACGGAACTTTCAACTCCGTCATAAACTTAATGATGGTCAAAATGAACTTGAGCCAGTTGTTAAACGACGACAAAATCGACGAAACGACCTGCGGCACAATTTTCGACACCAACTGGGAATGGGAAGACGAAGCTGGAGAATTGTTAAAAACAAAAATTTTTGAAATACGAGATCACCGGGGAATAACTTTTAAAGAATCCGAAACACCGGAAAAAACAGGTCCTACCAGCGACGAAACTACCCAAAAAACCGTACGAGACCTAGTTTTTGAAGAAATGGGGAATTTCTACAATAAAAAGGTAAAAATTATAAAAAGTTACATCTGACCTCCGGTGACCCAAAAATAATATCACAAATATAAAAGATAAAAACCCAAAAAATTTGACAGAGACAGCAACTATGCTGACAAAAATGCGAAAAAACTTGACCATGGAAAATAAAATAAAAACAAATATGAATTCACGCCCAGCAGCGAAAAATTTCAAATTAATATAAAACCAAAACTTATAATAAGGAAGGTACAAATAATTTAAAAACCTCGTATGAAAGACAAATAATAAAACCATTTATTAAAATTACGACAATCTGCTCACCGGGGACCAAAAATTAAAAAATTCCTAAAATTTAACCTTTCAGATCAAGGAGGCTATCGACTCCAAAATCACGAAACGGCTAAAAACCGAACAAAAAATCTCATCGGGGCTAGGAGAAAAAATTGAGGATTTGATCGAGGGAGAAAAAACTCAGGATATCCGCCTAAGAAATACTGAGTTGGAAATAAAAAATTTGAAAAAAGATATCAACGGGGAACTTAAATTTGGACAAAAAGAGCAGGAAGAACTAGCAGCAGCATGCTCAGCTGCTATAAAAAACGCAGAGGGAAATTGTTATATTTTGAAAAATGTCAAACAATTTCCAAATGTCAATAACACCGGGGTATCAGAGATGCTGAAATCAAACCAAAATTGGTCAGAAAAACAGACCAAAGACATGATTAAAATCTTCGGGGCACATCTAGGCAACTGCACAAACTTGTTGGCCTTAAACTATGTCAACTTTTTCACCGGGGAAAATCTAGACAAAATGATAATCCAGCATTTTGCAGATATTCTAGCTGACGAAGAGCCATTTTCGAGAATGAAACTAGAAGAAATCTCTTCTATGGCCATTCACAGCCTACGTGAACTCATGTTAGATATGACTAATCCGTCGGGACTGAGCCAAACTAGCCTCCTACCAAAATTATTGGTATTAAAAAATCTGATTAGTCATATCTACGGAGAAAACGTAGAAATCATTAAAAATGTGAAAAAATGCATACGCATTTTGGAACAACACAGACCAAACGCCGGGGATATCTATGACAATTTGGTCAAAATTATACCAGAATGCCTAGATAACGAAAATCTATCAATTCACCGGGGAATTAAAAGTAACCAGGACAGACGCTTTATTGAATGGGGTGATTCAAAATTAAAGCTAACTGCAAACGACCCCTACGAAGAGATGGGTTTCTTCAACGGTGTCACTAAAGAGCTGTACAAAAAATTTGGCCAAGCGGAAGACAGCCGACCAATCAGAGAACACCGGGGCGAAAATAATTCAGGTAAAAATATAAAAAACCAAAAATTTATTATTAACTGAAAAATAAAATACAGCCATTTTAAGCGGACAGCAAATGGCCGCGGACACACTCTCCCCACATGTCTCCGATGAAGAAGAGACCAACACTCGACGGGGGATTAAGCGGGAGGGACCGAAAAAATTTTCAGTCGGGAAATACGAGACGATAAAGAAAGAATATCAAGAATCACCGGGGGACCAGAATATGAGTCAAAAATTGTCAAAAATGCGCGAGCATAAATAAGCCAATCAGAACCCTGTTATAACATTAAAACCTTAAATATTTTTTACCTGACATTATTACAAAATATATTTCCAGTACATTCAATCAACATTACAAATAAAAATATATGATAAAACCCGATATCATTAATAATCAAAGACCAGGTCAAAACCAAAATAAGTGTAATTAAAACTACTTGGCTATCAAAAAATATTCTAGATTATGAGTAACATTGTACAATACTCACGCGGAGGTTATCGTAGAAATAATTATGTAGGAAACAATCACCGGGGTCAAGGTTACGGAGGTCACGCTTCATTAAACAATCAGCTAAAAATGGCCGAGATAGAAGCCGGTCACATGCTAAGAGATGAGCTCCATAGCGCCACAATAGGTTTTTGAAACGTTAAAATTTAGAAATAAAAATATACAAAAAATTTTCGCTAAAATGCAAAACACGAAGTAAAATTACATCATAAAACTATTTTAATGAAATCCAGAACTAATAAAAAATATTTCAAGAAAATTTCAATTTAACACCGGGGAACCTTAAAACACTGCTCATGCATAACGAGCAAAGACACCAATGGCTAAGACAAGAGGCGTACATGGCGCACCAATCGGCCAAAATAGAAAATCTCGAAATGGCAATCGAGACCCAAAAAAGGGCCATAAAATTTCAATCAAGAACAAATGCTAACAAATTTGTTAAAAATAAACACCGGGGTTCGAACAGGGGACGTTTTACAAAAAATCGATTTAACAATCGACACGGAAAATTCAACTTGGTAGCGCCAGAGAGCCAACAACATGTACTGAGTACGACCGTAACCGGAAATAATAATCGAGCCAAAATTATGAAAACGTCACAAAACACCGAAGGTAAAAATAAGCTTTTGAAACTTATTCAAAATAATTACAATCGGAAAATCCAAAAACTAATCTGTAAAAAATCATAAATAAAACTCTAATATGATTATTTTATAGACAATGAAGAACTAGACAACGAGGTAGCCAAAACAACAAACACCGGGGAAAATTCGAAAAAGACTCAATTTACTCCAAGAAAATTACGAAAAAACAGTTTATCTAAACAATGAAAATTAAAATTTCAAAATATTATCTGCTCACCGGGGACCAACAGTTATCATATCTTAATTTTGCCTTAAAAACATGTTAACAATAAAAAATAATTAACAAATTAAAAATTTTAAGAAATGTTTCCCGCAAAGCAAAAACTTAGAACCAAGCATATCAAGGTTCTGACAAATAAGAGGTTATCGCAGGAAATCGTATACAATAACTTGGTAACAGAAAAATGTGAACAAGTTACTATAGGAGCACCGGGGCATGAAGCGGAAGTAAAAAGGGCAGTCGAAAGGGGGCTAAACCATCTGATCAACATGCTAAACTGCGACTTAGTTGAGCTTAATGAATGGAAAAGCTTAAATACAGTCATCGGGGATCTTATGTGGCCAACAGACCAAAATGGGTTAGAATTGAAATCTTACCCATTATGGATATGTTATAAAAGAAACATATCTAGATCAACGCGGGGACTGAGCTGGTACAGACTGCATAATTTCTTACAAAAATTTGGCAACGAGTACACAAACTTGAAAAAAGTCTGTCAACGGGGGATCAGGGACATTTACACAAAACTTAATTATGGCTGGGGAAAAGGGGCATCGACCAGAATGCGTTGTTCATGGCGATTCCAAATGCTAAATAAACCCAGAAAACAACACCGGGGTGGTTTTTACGCACAAACAGCGTTCGAAATCCAAGAAGGAAATATCGAGATGGTCTTATGAGAACCACAGAAAATTATTTTCAAAAATATATTAAAAACTATAAAATTTAAATTTCATCCTTTTTTCAAAAAATATACACATATGATCACCGGTGACCAAAATTGTGTACACAAAAAATTGTGTAACTTACACAAAATTTGTTTACACAAATTTGATTACACAAATTCATTTACACAAAAATAACAACATGATCACCAGTGACCATAAATTCAAAAAATTATTTCAATTAAATAATTTATAACAAAATTTTATAGAATGAACATATCGGAGAAACTGAAATATTTAAAAAATAAACTACCGAAGGAAAAAATTAAAAAACCAGTTACAATAGAACCACTCACTTATAAACAACTAGACGCTAAAGTCCAACTTTCGGTAAAAAATGGAAAAATTCATAAAAAATGCGCAGAAAATAAACCAGATTCAGACGTACCAGCATGCACTATCACCGGGGAAGAACTAGACTGGCCTCTTAAACACACCGAATGGTTAGAGTATAGCCTATCCTTACTGGACATGTTCGAATTAACAATTGCGGGTCATTTAAAACCAAAATGGGAATACATAAACTACCGAAGTTCCGAACATTTTAAAGGGGGGGTTTTCAGTTATTATTCACCGGTGTGGTTAATACTCATAAATAAAATGAAAAACGATAAATTAAAACACCTAGCGTATAAACAGGTACATACGGGGATATCGGCCTTCGACAACCAGGCCAATATACCGCACGATAAACCAAGAAAATTTAGAAATAAAACATTATTATCAACAAAACGCATAAAAAATGACCAAAATTCTCGACTACACAAATTAATGGGGGTTTCAAAAAATAAAGAAGTAAATATATGTGGGGTAACACACCCACGCTTTATGAATATTCCAGTTGAATCGATTAAAATCAACGGAAAGTGGATACAACGTTATTATAAACAGAAAAACGGAAAAAATTGCCTTAAAAATGCCGGGTGGATTACAGAACAGTTCGAAGACTGGGTACGCACCGGGGCAATTGAACTTGTAGGACACCAGACCAAAGTAAAAGATAACAAACTTTTAACGGCAGTAGTATTAGCCTGCAAACCAAATACTACTAAATACCGTACATGCTTCGATGGGGGGCATGGAAAACTACAGAAGAGTATAAGGTCAAGTGCGAACTAGATACAGTATCGGACGCACTTTTATTTTTGAAAAAGGGAGACCTTATGACAAAATGGGATGACCAAAGCGGCTTTCTTCAATTTAAATTTGATGAAGATACCAAAAAAGTTGCCAGGTTTAAATGGGGAGAGTATATTTTCGCATATCACAGCAGCTGTTTTGGTCTAGGGAGAGTCCCCGGGGATTTTCAATTAGGAAACCTAGTGGCAGTAAATTACCTTAGATGCCACGGGGTTGCAGCACTACTATACCTTGATGACCGTTTAATCATTGAAAAAGATATCGGGGATTCAGAGCTAAAACTCATTGAAACAGGTAGACAAGCGCCAAAAAATGCATTTCTTGCAAATTTACTCATGGTGGCGCTAGGGGGCTATATCTCGATTCATAAATCTACACCGGTGTGCACAACCAGAATAGAATTTTTAGGTTTCATAATAGACAGTGTAAAAGAAACTGTAGAAATACCAGCTGAAAAATGGGATGCGGTGCAACTAAAATTAAAATTTTTCCGAAATGAAAAAATCATAAATTTTAAGGAAATTGAAAGACTACGTGGTATTTTGTGTAGTTTTTTACTAGTAATTAAAAATATGCAACTATATATACGTCGTATAACGGAGGAAATGAAAATCGCAGATAAAAACGACGATGAATTTATTATTAATAATCCTCGTCTACAAGAGGAATTAGACGTCTGGATAGAGCTAAAAGATATAAATCTTATCAGACCATGGTTCTCTACTGATAATAAAATTTTCGATCTAAAAATTTACACAGACGCAAGTGGGTTTGCGGGCGGTTGGGCCGATGACACCGGGGAAATAACTAGAACTTTTTACTGGAAAAAAGAGGAAGCAAATAAAAGTATTGCTGTAAAAGAAGCAATAGCAATTAGAACCCATCTTGAAATGAAATCCGAAAAATTAAAAAATAAGAGGGTAACATATGTTTGCGATAACGCCAGTGTATGCATAAGTTTTGAAAAAGGGGCCAAAAATCCAGATTTAAATGACGAAATAAGGAGAATTCACCTTTCTTGCGAAAAAATTAACTGTAATATTAAAATAATATGGTGCAAAAGCGCAGATCAAAAGGCAGATAAGCCAAGTAGAACGGTTGACACTAGAGAAGAAATAATTTCCACTCTAGCTTTCGAGAAAATAGAATTATTTTTAAAATGGAAATTCACAGTTGACGGAGCAGCAACTTTTCATAATAATAAATGTAAAAAATACATTTCTCGTTTTCCAGAAACAAGCGCAATCGCTACAGATTTCATGACTCATACACCGGGGAAAAACGATATAACTTATGTTTTCCCACCTTTTACTTGTGTAGATTTTTTCGCCAAAAAATTAATAGATAGCTACTCCCAAAAAAGATTTTGCCTTATTTTCCACATTTCGAATGAAATGCCCATTTTTACAGCTTTTATGCCAAAAACAATCAAAATGGAAAATCTAAAAAATATCACCGGGGAAAACACACTTATACCCTCACACAAAAACGAACATCCTGAAGGCTACTACAAATCCAACCCACTCAAAAATATAACAACAATGATTTTATACAACGATTTATAAAAAACAATTTCTTAAAATAAAAACCTGAATAATTATAGTGTAAATAAATTGGTGTACACAAAACAAAATTGTGTAAGTCACACAAATGTTTACACAATAATTTAAACAAAAAATGTTTACACAAATTTGTTTACACAAACAATGCTTACACAATTTTGTTAACACAGTAACATAAAATTTCAATCATAAAATTAATAAAATACATGTATAACCAACATCTAGTCTATAAATTACCAGCACTATTTAAAAAATCTGAAATAATTATTTAAAAAAATTTTATAATATTTCAGATTTCAAAAAACTAGACTAAAAATGACCGAGAATATGGACACTTCCGATAATTATGATTCAAGAGCGATCTTCGGGGCAACAAGAAAAAATGCCAATGTGTTAGCACCATAGCCATAACTGAGGCCCAAGCTCGAGAGCGCCAAAAAGAGGAAATGCTCACCGGGGACTCTTCTTTTGGTATAATGGCAAAAATGCAGGATTTGAAACAATGCCAATTTGATTATAACCAAGAAGTAAAGTTAGAGGAGGAAACTCGACTCGAAATAACGGAGGCCGAAAATGGTATGGATATGTTTGAAAAGGCACTAGAACTCAAACAAAATAACCCCGGGGCACTGACCAATGAGCAAAGAGACCTGCTCACAGATTGGACCAAAAAATCATTACAACTTTTGATTGCTGAGCTTAAAGTAAAAAGAGCAAAAGCAACAAAAGCAAAAAATGTTTGCTGGAATGACCAAAAAGAACACAAAAAAGAAATAGCCGAAATGAAAAAATCAAACGGCGGGGGTGTTTTTAAGGGGGACGACGACAGATGGTATGAAAACTACCGTAGAGCACCAACGGGGGCAATTCAACCATTTAGACGCCTCGAAAGTGAAATCGGTAGAGATTTAATACTCTCAGTAGGGAAACCTGAAAAACTCCTAGAATTAGATTTCAAGCGAACTTACGAACTCTTGAAAGAATATAAAGAGTCGACAAAGGACCCAAGATTTGCAAGACTATTAATCAAAGCAATCGACGACCTAGAAAATACAAAGGTAGGTATGACCAGACAAGGTCTAGCAGACAATTTGAAACCGCTACTCACCGGGGAAAATCAGAGCTATTATGAACAGGCTAGATTTGTGGTAAATAGCACCAACGAGGGAAAATACGAAATGGGACTGCCAGCTGATCAGTCAGACAGATCAAAAAGAGTAGCCATTGATGGAAAATCACCGGGGACCTTAAAAATTAAAAATGAAATTAAGATGCTAAAACATCAAAGAGAAATCGAATCCCTCCGAAAGAACACTTCCAAGTCCTTCAGACCACGTGACTCAAGGAGACCTTACAATAAGGATTTCCGACGAAATGATTATCAACGGAGCTCTAGAGATAACAACTCTAGAGATAATCATTCACGTGACAATAAATGGGGAAATGCTGATCGAAATTCTGATCGTCAAAATCACCGGGGTAACCAAAAAAGAGGGGGCAGAGGAGGTTTCTCTAGACCGAGAGGAAATTACCAAAATAATCGAGGGGGCGGAAATAATTATAGAGGGAAAGATTTCAAATCGGAAAATAAAATGTAGAAACATACTGTATAAAAACACTGCACCGGTGACGAATAATTTTACGTAAAATATACACACAAAAATTTCTAAAAAACAACAAAATAATAATATTTCTGTTTTAGAAATGGGAGTACTAGACCAAAAACCATCTGAAATCATAAATCCCAGAAAATGGTCAAATTTCTTGGAAATACGCGTCAAACTCATAAACGCTTTTAAAGAAAGGGATTTTGAAAATTTCATAATTCAAACAAAATTGATAAAGAAAATCTCACGGGGAATTTTACTGGAAAAACTCACCACGCTGCTAAATACAGTGGAGAGTGAATACAAGCATATAAAAATATTGCAAGAACTAACTTTGGACAAAAAAGAATTAGTGGCAATACTCAAAAATTAATGAAAAAACCTTTTTTTGCTATAATACATGTAACACCGGGGATTACTAGGGAAAATTGTTTTGTAAAATATTTTTATAAAAAACTATTCTAGAATGACCAAAGCAACTGAACAAATTGCAATCGCAACCTTGAGGAAATATCTCGAGTCACAAAAATGGGTTGGGGGAATCATACCAGACAATATAATCAAAACCTTTATAGAAAAATGGATACGATGTAAAAATCGTAAAAAATCCATAAAACCTTATATAATCGATGACGTCATTTGGACAGTTATTTTGGCAATTGACAGAATACAGGAAAAAATTCTACTGTCACAGCGTTCACTAGTTAAATTAACAGCTAAACGTTATGCAATGAATTTCTTCAGCAAAAAATTATATAGAGCAAAAAGAGCAAAAGCAATATCCCCGGGGAACGCCATGCTTATAATAAACGACTTACTAGAAATAAAATCAAACTGGTGGTCAAAATGCGCAGCAATCTGCTTTGCGATCACTATGGTCACCGGTGCCCGGATGGTAGACACAACTCGCCTTTTTTGGGAGGACATGTTCGAGGAAATAACTGACTCAAGACACTACATTATTATACCGTTACGAGTGTCTAAAAGTAACATGATGGCAAAACGGTCAGAACAACTAACATACCAAATAAATAGTAATAATATAATAAAATTAGAAAACCTGTTAAAATTTTGGAAAAAATTTACAAATAGCAACGGGTTTGGACCAATTTTCGACGCGGGCGCAAAAATACCAACCCAAAAACTTGTTGGCTATATTTCTAGAAGATCCAAAAAACTAGGCCTAGGAAAAATAACAGGACATTCAGGTAGATATACAATTTTATCAGCTCTTTTCGAACACGACATTGACGACAGTTCAAAAAAGTTATTTATGCATTGGTCCCCGGGGAGTCAAATGCCACTTCACTACAGAAGCACTATGCTTGAAACCAGTAAAATAGGAGCCGCCTACAACCTCGCAGAAAATAATTATAATAGAATTAAATAAAAAACTAAATTAATACATACAGTATATTATTTCAAAAAACTGTACAAAAAATAAATGTCATACAAAATAAACAAAATTTTGAAACTTTTTAGAATGACAAAATTAAACGAACAAATACTGGATGACTTAATACACTTCCTAATAAAGTACGAAATAAACGTCTATCCAGAATTATTAAGAAGCAAACTGCGCTTTCTACATAAAAAACTTTCACCGGGGAAAACAAAAACCAGAATAAGGGGAATCCTCAATATGTTTACGAAATGGGGGGCGGAAAAAATTATTACCGACATTTTCGAAATTACACAAAAAAGTGAACAAAATAAAGACAGAATGCTATCAAGTATTAAACCTGATCTACTAAGCAGAGAATTTTTAATTCGAATCAACACCGGGGCTACAGAGAGAGTTTTTACGAAAATAGAATCAAACATAAAACTTGAAATTAAACAATAATTAAAATCTGATAAACCCTAAATTAATAAACAAATAAAATTTAATCAAAAAATAACTAATAAAAAGCTTATTTAGAATGAAATTAAGCAGTCTACTATTAACGCACGGGCTCCAAAAAACATTAGTAATAGTAGACAAAAATGCCAAAATAGACATTATAAACTATATACCTATTTGGGTCAACCATTGTGAAAACCTGATAAAAATAGCCTTGAAAATTTTCGATATTACGCAAGGAAAACGAAATGAGCACTTTTGGGTAACAACACAAAATAAAAATCTGACTTACGGGGAAGTTATAACCGAAATGTTAGATCTAGATGAAGAACTTTCAAAAGTCTACACATCGGATTGGGTTTTCACAAATATAATGAATCACACAGAAATAGGAAACTGGAATCTCCAGAATAAATTAATGAATGAATTCACCGGGGCAAGATTCATCGAATACGCAGGCGAAACCTCAAAAATGAATCACTTTTTGAAGGGTCAAAGAGATTTAAAATGGATGATAATCCATGTAGTCAGATTTATTGAAATTGGCAAAACAATCTTGAGGTCTTAAAAAATTAACAACCCAAAATAAATATAACTGTCAAAAAATCACAAAAATTTATCACCCCGGGGACACCCTACTTAACAAATATAATGGTTTATTTCCAAAACACTCGACTAAAATCTTTAAAAATTTTCAGAACGCGAAAAAATCGAAAAATGTCGGAAAACCACTATATTTTCGGCAATCTGATGCTAGGAATATTGAGTACCGTTTACGTGACGCCGAGTGAAGAACAAATGTCCAAAAAACTTCTAAGCGTCACAACCGCCCAATACAACTCGATGGCGTACCCATATGACATGTTGAAATCAGCCGAGAGAAATTTTGAGTATTATAGCCTAAAAAATTCATATAGAGGATATAAAGAAACGGAAAAATCCTTAATCGCGGTAAAACACAATCCAGGCTTTATACAATACATAAAAGATCACCGGGGAGATAAAATGGCATTTGAAAATCTTATTACAGAGACAAAAATATTATCAAAAAGTATTTGCTCATTTAAAAATTTGAAACATGGGACGCAGGTAGATTACCTAGATTTTTATGCCTGGCAAAACAAAACTTCTGGAGATAACGGGGCGAAACAAAAAATAGAAATTAAAATAATTCACGCTAAATTATTAGCGATATGGCAAACTTATTTCAAAGAGTACCAAAACATAAATTATATTTTGTCGCAACCAAATAAAAACACCGGGGAATTAAATAGATCTTTAATAAAGTACGAAAAATCAATAATCGATGAAAAATACTACATTTTCTTACTGATATTTCCAAATGAAAACTTCTCAGCAATTTGCTACAAAAATAGAACCGGAAACTTCATCAAAAAATTAGATGAAAATTGGGAAAAATTCAACCCACGCTACGGATTTGGACTGACAGACCCAACCCACGCTATAAAAATTGAATACACCGGGGGCATCTCGGAGTTAGAAACAAATTTTGCATAATAATCTGCGCCTACACAATAAATAAATCACGAAAACTGAAAATAATAATATCCGTTTTATTCTAAATGCTTGAGATAAATGGCAGGAAAATACAAATGCAGGTGCAAGAGAAAAAACGAGGTTATTTGAAAAAATTTGAGGCGTAGGCAAAAACAATATAAATATAATTTCACCGGGGCGTTTTTGAAATATAATAACTACACGGTACGAAGGAAAAAATATTAGGGCTTAACAAATAAAAAAGCGATAAATGGCCCAAAAAGCATAAACAAAATTTTATTACAACAAATTGACAAACTTATTAGTCACGTCCAAAATTTAACTGTTGATCACCGGGGGTAAAATCCCAATTAGAATCTAGGCACAAACGTACCATGTTCATAGGAGTGCACCATGGGGCAAAATGTTCCCGAAACTCATTATCAAAAACAGCTAATGAGATTTTTATCTCTACCCCTTCATATAAAGAGGGATAAGTAGACAAACTACCAGAAATGTCAGCCACACGCAAAATATGCTGTTCATGCTTGAAAGCCCCGAATGCAAATTGAAACCCTTCCGGTAATCTAGAGAAATAATTATCGCACCGATTGGCCAAATGCTCCATATTACTTAAAACGAAAAATTGAAAACTATATTCAAAAAGTAAGTGACGGTATCTCCGGGGAGCTAAAGCCAATCGGGCAACACGCATACGATAAAAATCATCACTACGGTAATGATCATATTCTCCTACATCCTCAATTAACCTTTCACTCATGGGAACTTTACAGTAATAGCCAATAGTTCTCTCAGAAGGAGGATTACAACACCGGGGAAAATCCACAATCGGATTAAAAGATAAATTGAAAGCCTCGTCACTAAAAAATTTTTATAAGTTTAAAAATATACCAATAAATACTGACAAAATATACAGTATAATTAATAGATAAACTAACCTCTCAATTTCAATAATATTCTCGACATGACCATCGTTGAAAATATCGGGATCAGGCATATTTAAAAAATAAAAATATATTTGATTTTAACAAAATTAATATTTTGATATGAATTAAAATTAACAAGTTTAAAAAACTTTAAAAAATAGGAAAATTTGAGAAGTTTGACCACGGGGTTAAATTATCAACCAATAAAAACACTCAGAATAGACAAACCACCGGGGAGAATAAAATACAATAAAATAACGTCATAATACACCACCCAAGAACATAAAACTGTGCTTCTACCATTTAAAAATGGGGTTTAAAAAATGGCACCCAAGAACAACGCTAATTACCACTTTACAGTGGAAATCTCCCCCCTTTTTAAAGGGTTTAAGCCCACTTTTATTATACAGCCAGGATAAACTCACCAACTATTACATTAGTGGTTTTTATAATACAAAGTTAGAGTTTTTTCATAAACGGGTATAAAAGTTAAGTTTATTTAGAACAAATTAATTAATTTAAACATACGCTTGAAATACCCGGGGTGAATAAAACTTTCTAGATTTGAGACCACATCAGGCGTTTCGAAAACAACTAATCAGACGAATAAATTTTCCGCCAAATAAAAGGCCGAAAAATAAAAAACGGCAAAATGGCCCTAATTTGGCGAAATGGGCCCAATAAATTCAGAGTGAATTTCGGGCAACCGTCCACCACCCCAGACGCACACACAATAAATATAAATACTCAGTATTACTAGAACCACAACCTTGATAAAGGCTGCGGATAAACTCACAAATATTACATTAGTGGTTTTTATCCTTACAAGTACAAATAGTACGCAGGTCATCATGAGTCGCCTGCAAAATAATTTATTAAAATTTCTTAGAGAAATATTTTAAGAACTTTTGGCTGAGTCTATTATGCTTTTATTCAAAATTAAAGGTAATTTGGTGTAATTTCTATATTTTATGCGACAGCAAAATCACACCGAGTTCCAATTTGGAAAAGTAGCAGAAAATGCCAAGAAGTACGCCTAAAAAAGATATTAAGGTGTGAGACAAATGTAAATATCCGAATATAACAAAAGTAATGGGTGATACCATTGGTATACTGAAGCGGCAGGGGTGCGCACAAATTGAATCGTACTCGGTGAGTCGACAAATCGGTTTTCTGAAAATGGTTTCTTAAAATATACATAAAACACTTTTTACAAAACACACCGGATTCGATCCCGATCCGATTCCGTTCTTTTTGAGAGTCTACGATCATTCAAACGTTGAAAATATTCATTCGTGGGTGTGCAGTCAAAAACATGTTCTGAAGAATTAGGCGCCACCGTGGTTTACGTCCGTATTTTATGTACTTGTGACAAGAATTTCAAAATAATCAACAGTTTAGGGAGTTTTTACCAAGTCGCATTTCGAAATAATTCTTGTAAATCTTATGTAATGCGGCGTCTGCATGGCTGCATAAAGGAGGCTTTTCAAAAGAAAATTTAAGTCATAAAATTGAAGAACGTTAAGAAAAGTTTAGTTTTGATATGCGATGTTAAACTTAAAGTAAACAGTTTTTTTTTGAAACACTTTTGGAACGCATTTGAAAATACCTCAAATCCAGAACTTTCAATTCAGTTATGTTTCCTGTCGAAGTACGTTTTTTTAAACAGTCATTAAATATTTAATTCCCACTTTTTTATTTTGTTTGCTGAGTTAATCGATCTCAATGTAGGAATTTGAAAAAATTTACTTATTGCAATAAATAACTTATTCATGGTTTACGAAGTAACCTGTGAATGTCGAACAAGAAAACTAGTATCTTCACTGAGATTAGTAAGAGCTTCTAATAAGTTAAAAACGCGAAACGCGGAAATAAAGGCCTAGAGATCTCGATATCATGATTATATCATTGGGATGTAAAACTCTTTGTTCTGCACAAATGCCTTTTTGTTTAAAAAAAACGCTGACAGATGAAATATCTTCTTCTTATTAAAATGATCATCTTTTAATTTCTGGTCCTCACAGAGTGGTTAAAGCAGCTTTTAGGGCATTCAAATTATTAAATATACTTTATCAGTACTACTTCAAAAAGTAATTTTAATTCAACGCACCCTCAGGCCTGGTGAGCACAGAGCCACAATGTGGCTCAGCATACCTAAAATCATCCAAAAAAGGCAAAAACGGGATCGTAAAATTTTTCTTTTAAACACTTTATAAAAATTTTCGATTTGGTTCAAAAAAAATAATTTAAATTTTTTTTCGAAATGTTTGTTCCAGTATTAGGGAGTTTGATTTATTATGGGGGATTTTTCGCCTATGTGGCACTTTCCGGAGAAATTATTTCGGAACAAGACATACAATACAAATGTAAGATTAGCCAGTCTTTTAGGAAATGTGTTTTGTGCAATGCATAACAGTTAAAATAAAATTATTGTATCTAGGGGCAGATATTTTCTCGGAAGTGAAATTTCTAAATTTTTCAACTTCAAGTATCCGTTGTCTGATCTAGTTCATTTGTACTATATGTCTCGGAAAAGTTCAATTAAATTATACACATTTAAATTGTAAGATGACCAAAAAATAATTTTCGAAGGAGAAATTAAAAAAAAAATTTAAGGAGCTTTGTATGGTCCGCATTTGTCTTGCCTTGACACAACAAGAGACTTTATTTTACTATGTAATTAACAGGAGCTCATTGGACTAAAATGAAATTATAAAAATCTCTTAAAAAATTTGAAAATTTCAAAGGTATTTTCTTGTTTTTTCGTGATCTGTTAGAATTAGAGTGAATAACGATTAACGATGGATTCCAAAATAATTGTTTCAAAAATTTACACGGTACTGCTAAAAACAAACGAAAGTTTCATTTTCAATGAAACCAATTGTCCGCCCGTATGTGGAAATTAGAACGAAATTTAACTCAATATTTTGGTTTCCAAATAGTTAGAAAATTGTGATGGGAAATTAATTTTTAGTTCGGCAATGTATATCCCCTTAATCAACTTTTGGTAGAATGCGGTAGGCCCACTACTCCTTTTAAAACGTGTGATTTTAACGGTTGTGGCTACGCATTCTACCAAAAGGTAATAAAGGGATATATGAATAAGAATAGGGTTAACAAAACATACAAATTTGCCGCGTGCGCATCCTTATATAAATTAATGAAGTATTGTGACGCTAAAACCGGAAACTAATATTAAATTCCTTAAGGGGGTGGTCGTCGCATTTTAAGGGTTTTGAATGGACCATTGTCGCAAAAGTAAAATCGTTGAAACCAAATATTATCCCTCTTTCTGATATATTTGAACAAAATTTGCATCATAAACCCAAAGTTGAGGGATGGATCGTTCAATCCGAAACGTGCCTTTACAAACTGACGGAATTATTTTTTTCAAAATGATCACCTCCCTGAGTTTTTTAGGTACACACAATGATTTATGACTGAAGATTAACCGGACAGACGTGAAAAGAACTAAAACGGGGGTTTTGAAAAATTATTGGATTTGGCTTTCAACAATCCCCAAAAAAAAACAGTAATTTTGCACTAGTTTTCATAGGATCAAATACTGTTTTTCGGTGATTCTGAAGCAATGCCAAGAAACTTCGCACAACTCTCCTTAGGGATCTGCTGTCCGCCTAATTTAAAGTCATAAATAGTTTGATTGGACGAGGCCATCCGTCACTTTGCGTTTTTTTAAGATGCAAGATTTTTGTTTAAAATATATCAGAGAGAGGTAAATTTGGGTCCAACGATTTGTACATTGCGACATTGGCAATATTGAAAAACCTTAAAATGCGACGAACCAGCCCCCTTAAAAACAAATAATTCTCCTCTTTTATCAATTGTTAGTCAAAATATTTTTGTTAATAAATTTGTTGTTTTTTATAAACTTTAAAGACTTTTTTTCAGTAAAAAAAGCCAAAAATATGTCTAAATTTATTAGATCCATGCAAATCTTCTTAATTTCATAATTGCCGTTTCACGACAATGAACCGCAAATTACTTTAGGCGGAATTCAGGTTTTTTAAAAGTAGACCGAAACGGGACCTAAAAAATGGTAGAAGTATAAGCGCGATTGGTGTATTAATCATCTAATATTTTCAGATCGCTCTTAATTTTGAAAGATATTCATATTATCCCAAATTGCATTTTGAAAATTCAGTCTACCAATAAGAATATAATTTTTCAGTCGAATATTATAAATACGAATCTTCTTTTGTAGTCTGAATTCAGACTCTGAAACGCAATGGAAACACGCTTCTTAGTAAGAGTCTTATTGGTAGATGGCAATTATTTGACAGGTTTTTTAGAGTCAAAGAACATCAAAAGTACTAAGGGGTGGTTTTGTCGATTTTCAAGCTTGAATATGAAAGTAGTACGGCTACATTTTTACGTATACTCGAGCACTTTATTTTTTTGATTCCCCTATTTTAACTTTAAGCATCTAACACAAAATATTCTAGTGCAAGTTTTATGTAGGCGTCGACGAAGGCCGAAAAATGATTTATCACAGAGTGCACACGCCGGTAGCGGGCCCAACGATACGGGGAACCGAGAACACGGGTGGTAGCAGAGAGAGCAGGGAGGCAGATGAGGCAGCAAACTATTTTGCCCGAAAGTAATGAGCGGAAGTGATATTGACATGACTTAATTATTTTAACTTCAACCTGCGCCGCTGCGACCTTTCCAACTCATAAATCAAATAACTGATATTAAGGCAAAATTAAATTGACAATAATTACTAATGAGAACAAAGCTTTTTGTAACATTCTCAGCGGGTTTATATCAGCTGATATAACATCCGCCAGCATGTAATATATAAATGTTGATATATTAATGTTACTATATATTGTAAATTTAATTTGATAATGGCTCGTCAACTCAGTATGCCGTATTTGTTTGACAATTTTCAGGCTGATTTTTAAAATCTGATTCGAATTCTGTAAGTTTTTTTGTGGCCAATTGGCACATGTCTGAGTAAAATGGTGGTTTTAGATGCTGATACACAAGATTTAAATCGTGAAAATAAAATCTTTTTTTTTTGTACATCCATTATTTTCTAGAATAAATCGAAGTTAAATCATGCACCACATAATTCATAGAATTAAACTTTAGAGTTAATTTTATTTTAAATGACAATTAGAAAAAGAATAATTATATAATTAATCCTTATTTGCCTTGTCACTGGCTTCTTGCATTTTGAAATTAAACGTTGTTTCGGTGATAAATAATTTCCAACAGAAACCGATTAACCTTTTTGTATAATCTGACCTAGCACAAACTTGAAATTAAAAGACACGTGTGAATTTTGCTCTTGAAATTATAGTGTTTGAAAGACAAGTTTGCACTTATAATTCAAATTATTCCTAGAAAACCCTAATTTGACCAAATAAAAAAGTTTCCTGTTGAAGAGCAACCAAAAAATCAAATTAGTTTTTATGCAAAAATTAATACAGTGAGAGAACTTCATATGCAAAAACTTTTGAGCCTAAAATCAACTCTATTCGAGCTCAAAATAATGAAATTATCAAAAATGTGTTAAGACAGTTTCTGGAAATTTTGTGATTTTTGAAAATGTGTCCAACTCTGGATGTAACTGGAAGAAAATTTGCAGTAACAGCGCCAGGGATCGATTGTTCCGGAACGACCCGACCTGGAAAAGTCGCCGACCTTCCGACCCCGCAGAAATTTTTCCTGAAAAAAACTAATTTTTTGTGTATTTATACGAATAGAATCGAGACCATTTTATTATTATTTTCTTAATATTCCGAAAATTTATAGATATCACATGGATCCGAATTCTCTGGGGGTCGAAATGTTTGACCTGGGAAACCAGGTCGAGTCGGGTCGAAAGTTTTCGACCCTGCAACTAGGTCGAGTCGAGTCGTTTTTGGGGATTTTTTTACGGGTTTCAGAGCTACAAAAACATTCTCCGCGCATAATTTGGGAATTCATATTATGAAACCTTAATCGCAATTTCTCAACTATACGATTGTTCAAAACAGGCATAAACTAAAATTTTGATTTCGGCCTATCAGAAAGAAGAACGAAAGGTTTAAAAAACCACAAATTTTTTGCCGACCTGATCGACGCCGACTTGGTCGAAAATTTTTTCTTCGACGCTGACGAAAAAGAAAGCAGGTCGAGCTCGACCCGACTCGATCCAGAAAATTTCCAAAAAAAATCCACCCGACCCCGACCTGGTAAAATTTTGAAATCTGATCCTGACGCAGCCTACAAAGTTGTTTCCTCCGCTTTTGGCTTTGAAAACTGTAGTTTAATCCTCATCGTAATAAACGTTGTAGAAATCACTCTTTTTTTCCCAGGGTCTCAAAATCAGATTTTCTTATTAATGCGGCAATTGTTTGGCAGCAAAAAACTAAGATACGAATCATTTCAATCGCATATTGCTTGAAAAAAAATGCTCTATTTTGAAATAATTTTTGAACTCCTCTTAATGCCATGTTAAGCGTAGGTTGGGAATAGTTTGGCTTGATAATATCGTAACAATACGAATTTAAACATCTATTTTTCTGCCGCATTAAAAAAACCTATTGCGTAACCACTGTATTGTTAGTTCTCCTGTAGAACTGTCATTTTATAAACATATCCTTATCTTCATTTGATAAATTGGCATCCATTTGTTGCCTATTTTGTTGTTCAGCATTGTCACCCTTGAGTTTAACATATCATGGAGTCGAGCTTGATTTCCATCCACAAAACCCACTCCTAGAATTATAGATATTAAAGTGGTTGTACTTTTCCATATGGTTATTGGAATAATCTATTTCCCTGAATAATGAACAGCCGATGAAAACGCAACAAAACATTGTCTAGTTATCTGTGAGAACAGGATAGACAGACGATTTGAAATAAGGAACTTTAAAAATAAAAAATCGGGTTTAATGTGTTTAAGCTATCTTGTAAGAGAATTTTCTGGTCATTTTAAAGACGGTAGGATTTTTTCTGGTTTGAGATTTTTTCACCAAAAAAACTATTTTAAGGTGCGAAAGTGAGCATTTTAGTCCTCGGGTTTTCATGGGAGTTAAAATAGCGGTAGCACAAAATAAAATAAAGCTGACTCGAACGCGAAGGGTTTTTCCAGGGGTAAGGATTTTTTGCACGTTATCGATGTACCGGTCTGGTTAAAATTAACGCGTGAAGTATACTTCCGGTACCGGAAGCTGATATTTTAAAGGATCAAAAATGTACCAAAACGATGCGAGTATCGGTTTTTCTGAAAACGGTATTAGGAAGGCTAAGGGTCATAAGTGCCCGCCAGGTGCGCTAGAGCGGAATTTTATCCTGAGTAATATTCCTCTCATGCTTATAAATTGCCTTATAGCGCCAACCTTGCGGTCATTTTGACCCCAGTTCATAATATCGTTTCCAAAGAAACGCGATACACTGCGCATCGTTTTGGTACATTTTGATCATTAAAATATCACTTCCGGTACCGCGAAGTCTATACTTGTAACCGGTTAATTCAACCAGCGTAAATTCCGATAAACGTTGCAAAATCTTACCCTTGAGAAAACCCTTCGTGTCGAGTCAGATTATTTTATTTGTGATCCGCTATTTTAACTCCGTGAGAACCCGAGGACTAAAGATCACTTTTTCGCACCTAAAAACATTTTTTTTTAACATTTTTTAAAATCAGAAAAAATCCTTACAAGATAGGCTTAAGAGGGTGGCATCGATCCGCAGATTGGGTACATTTTTTCAAAGCGATATATGAAAAGAAAAAAAAGGTGAAAATAATTTTTTTTATTTTTTATCTTCAAATAAAAGTGTTCATTCTTGCGAACGTTATATTTTACTTTCTACATAATCTATTATTGTGAAAATATAAAAAACCACTTTCCACTGTACATGCCATTTCCAACTAAACCCGACTATAGAAATTTTTTGAGAGAACATTAATAAATTCAAACATTGTCGGGGTAATGCGCTAAAAAGTCTGGTTTCCTAGTGTGCGTATTAAAAATTTCCTTGATATGAAAGTTTTTTTCGATGAAAATGGTCAAAATGCCAAAAGTAGAGAAAATTTTTTTTTTTCGTGATAAAAATTGACCTAATTGCGTTTTGAATTATTAAAAAATTCTTACTTTGTAAGAAATGGGCTATGACACCCGCAATTTCATTTGGGATTTTTTCTGGCATAAAAATTTTAAAAATTTAGTGCGCAAATGGCACTTATCGAGTGTAACAGCGCGAGTTAAAATTTCAATCGATAGTTTAGAATGATAATCCACGACCAAACTCATTAGTTGACATACGGATATTTAATAGATACGCAAACCATTTAATATGTGATTCTGCCTGATTTTATATGGAGAAGTTAAAAAAAACACTAATAAAAAATTTTGGACGTTGATTGCCGGAAAATTTTCATAATTTTTTTAAAAAAAGTCGAACAAAAAATGCCAAATACAACATATTATGGATTTTTTCAAACAGCAGTCAGAAAAATTATGTTAAGACATGCATGAAAACGGGTTTTAAAAAAGGGTGGCTATTTTTTTAGCTTTTATTCATAGATTGTCAAAAAAACGATCAGAAAAAATTTGGACGAAAAATGCGGAAAGTAAACCCACTTAATTAATTTTGTAAGTTCAATTGACTCCAGTTCTGCCGAGTCGATGCCCCCCTTAAAGCACAATTAAAAACCCATTTTTTAATTTCTGAAATTCCTATTCGATCGTCACAATAAGCCGCCGCCTGCGCCGCCCATGCATGTGCAATAGCATATTTTCCCTCACTGACTACTAGACAACGTTTTGCTGCTTTTTCTCGGATTGTCATATTTTGATATTTTACCTCATTTGAATATATTGTAAAACTCCTAATAAAATTCAAAACTTTTCCCAATAATCAACGTTATTTCGAACGTCAACACGTTTTTCATTTTTGACGAGAATTTTCTTATGTTCGCCCATATCGCCGAAAGTGCAAATATCGCCGAAAATAAATAAAAAATTTTAACGAACAAATATCTTAATCCAATCCAAAGTTCTCGAAATCTGCACCCACGCACAATATCGGCTACCTTAATAAGTGAGTGGACGTAGCAATACTTGATTTTGCGTAATTTTGGGTTAAATTGAATTAGCGTTGGCTTGTAAATAAGTTGGCTTGTAATTTGTGCGTGGTAAATTACCACGCACAAATTACAAGCCAACTTATTTACCAGTGGTAATTGCTAACATTTTGTCTCATTTATCTTGAAAGTGGGGTTTATCTAGAAGTGGTTTATACATATATAACGTTGACGGTTTGGAATTTACACGCCGTTATAATTCATAACTTATGCAAATCTTTGTTTGGAAATGGCTGGGCCGACAGCGACATTTGAATTGAATCAGGATATACTGTATATATATATATATTCACACCAAAATACAATTTTATAAACGACAAAAAATTAATTTTAGGTATTTGGTTATATGATTTTCTACAGGTTGTATTATACACTTGTATATGATATACAGTATATGCCTTTATTACACTTTGCCTTAGAATGCGTAGCTACTACTGTCTTTAACGTTTGATTTTAAGTTGTTGGACTACGCATTCCTAAGCAAAGTGTAATCAAGGGATATTTCAGAATTTTGAAAGGCAAAAACCCTACTAGGCGGCATATTTAGGCCTCGCGGTCTCGAAGAAAATACACGGCGATCAATAAATTCGATTCAATGAAATTGTAAAGTTCCTAGCTCAGTTCCTATTGGTTTGAATCTAAACGCAATCGAATCGTTCATTTCGGTTTAAGTTTGTACTGGTTGGATTGTCTCGATTGTGAATATTATATATTTTATTAAATGTTTATAATTACAGTTTTTGCTTTTCCATCATTAAGAAACCGACAAGAACGTAAAAATGGCCAAAATTGCATGTTTCTTGCTTTATATTTCGGCTTAAACCGGGCAATCTTGTTCAATTTAAGCGAAACATTTTTTTTTTACCTTGTAAATTTTTATTTTATGTTTACAAAAAATGGGATTTTTTTTTATATTTGGAAAAATGTGCTAGTTTTTAGACGAACCTTTTATGTAACTCTGATGACAGACTTCAACAAATATTGGCATCAACCAAACCATTTCAATTTTTGATAAATCCGTGAATTTGATTTCGGCACCTTGTAGACAAAATAAAAAAAATCATTTTGCCGATTTTTTGCCAAGAATTTTTTGGAATTTTTGACGGTTTTTCGAGAAAATCTAGGAAAATCAGTTTTGATCGCCGACAGTCTAATTATATTCCATTAAACAAGAAAAGTTATGTTCAATTTCTGATCTTCCACTTTACCGCGGCAGTAATATTTATAGTGGAGGTTAAGCATCGGAATTATAACTTTAAATGCGGTGTAGACTGATTATTTTGTCTTAAAACTTTGTGAGTCCACAAGTCAGAGCCCTTCACCGTTTCCTAGTCTTAACAAACCAATTTTGGTCTGGCATTTGAACTCCAAAAAAACCTCATTTTCGAATAAGGTAGGCCTGGATTATCTATTCCTTGTGAAGAAATTTTAAACCTTTCCTGAGAAACTGGTGCAAAATTTAATGTTAAACAAATTGCCATTTAGGGTTTTCGTGCATATTTTCAAATTTTTAAATCGAAAAATGTTGCCAAAATAAATTGTTTCAGCATGGTAAAATACGAAATATTTCCATCCAAAATGTAAAAATTATTTATCTGCAATATATTTACGTTTGGGAAATTCCAAGAATGAATTCCCTAATAAGAGAAATATTTTGTATCTACCACGAAATTTTTTTATCTGGTCAATATGTTACATCCCTTTATCACGACTTTGGTAATATCCCGCCCTACTACTTGAAACACGCACGTTTGCCTAATGCAGGGCCAGGATATTTACAAAAGTGTGATAAGGATATCTCTACTTCCGAGGAACTAGATCAAATTGCCTAGGTAAATACAAACCATTGTGTTGTTAAATTCAAGGAATTGGGTAGTTATAATTAAGGGTGGTGAAGCATAGTTCCCATCTCTCCGTGTCACGAACTCAGACTAAAATAATGGGGGCCGAGGTCCTCTCTTCGTTTTGCAAAACAACTCTGAAAACAATGTTTCCCAATTCTGAACGTGGTTATCGCTAATCTCATCTCGATTCTTCTTGATTAAGTGAGTAACACGACGAACGCTATTATCTCGAACTCAGAGACATGAAGAAAAAAGTTAATTTTGCTGTCAAAAAAAATTAAAGCATTCTCATTTTGTATCGATTTCATTCGCAAAAAAATTAAAAAAAAAATTTTCGATAATAAAAAATTTCATAAATTTTCGTTTTTTTAGCGGCGGTATTTATTTTTCATTCACTTTACTGTATCTTTGAAAGTAATTTATCCGTTGAATCTAAATTTTGCTTGCATTTTTCCTGTGAATTTCAATCTGGAATGTAAAAATGAAAAAATAAAATTTTTTCGAAACCAAAATTATTTCAACTTTCCTTAGATCAAATAAATAGGGTAACCGAACGACGCTATGTCCTCGGAAACTCAGACATGAGAAAGTTAATTTTTGCTGCATTCTCATTTTTGATAATCGATTTCATTCCGAAAAACATTAATAAAAAAACAAATTGTCGATTTAAAAAAATTTCATAAATATAGATTTTACGAGAATTTTCTTCACTTTACTGTATCTTGAAAGTCTTTATCCGTTGAATTCTAATTTTCTTGCACAATTTTGCCTGTGAATTCAAACTTGAATAAAAAAAATTTAAAATTTCGAAATTTTTTTTTCAATTTTTCCTTAGATCAAGAAAATAGGGGTAACCGACGAGACGCTATATCTCGGAACTCAAGACATGAGAAAAGTTAATTTTTGCTGCATTCTCTTTTTGATATCGATTTCATTCGGGAAAAATTAAAAAAAAATAATTTTTCGATAAAAAAAATTTCTAAATTTCGTATTTTTATAATTCTGGCTCAACTGGGAACTTTGGGTCGATATCTTTTTTTTCTAGATAAGGTTATTACGGAAACGTTATGAATACAAACACCCAGTTTCTCATCATTCTTCAAAATTAATAATTTTTATGATTGATAAAAAATGTCTAAACGACATGTAATGACGTCAGTCAAAATTCTGGGGACTCCCAAGTAACCTAGAGATGCGGAGGAAATACCTGAGGTGTTTATGGAGCCGGAAAGACGAAGTAGAGATGCCTGAGGAGTTTATGGGCCCAGACGACGAGTTAGCTTTAGAATAAATGCTTTTTAATTTTTAACGAGGTTCTCATAAATGAAGTCGAAGAGAAAATTACTCAGGAATTTAACTTTCTGACTCCGCGCTTCAGTTTTTAGGGTTGGCAAAATTTTTAAGGATGTGGGCGACGATAATTTGAGATTCTTCAGAAAACTTTTTGATGCCCCATTTTTGTAGAGAATTTCTAACTGAGTTTTTTAAAGCTTAGGATTTTTCTTGATTTTGATTTTTTCAAACAAAAGTAAGTTGAGAATTTTTGAGAAATTTGAAGTGAAAGGTACCATTTCGAATCTAGAATTATTTGTGACCTTTTAAAATGCGAATGTAAACACCTTAACTCGAAATACTGCAAAAAACGTTAATTTTCAATTTTTATTTTTTTTAATTTCCAAAAAAGTTCAGATTTTCAACAAAAACTAGAAATTCAAAGGTCGTTCCTGCGATTTTGGAAAAAAAATCAGAAAAACTCTCCGCTCGGACCTTACTCAGGTTTTTGGCGGTGAATTTGATGCAGACAAATTGAAATTTTCTAATATATTTTCAGGAGGAGTAGGCTTTTGCGTAGCTCCAAATACGCTGTTTCACACCACTAGGGGCAAAATTTTTTGCAAATTTTCTCCGCTCGAGGTGCGCATTATATTTGGAAGTTGAATCGCAAATAACAGAAAAATGAATGAGGAATTGCATGAGGAGTAGGCTTTTTAAGTGCTTTTAGGGACGCCTACTCAAAAACCAATTTTTTTCGAGCGTAGGTTGAATATCAGATGCTCTGATAGTACTGGCACTTCCTTACGAGTTTGTACTACGTATTTGGAAAAAAATTAATTATTTCTGAGCAGGTTTCTCAGAAACTTCACTTGAAAATGTGTAAAAAAGAGCCCATTATCCGTCGCCACATCTTAAGGAGTGGTGTCCAAATGTGAGCCTTTTTCAAGGTTATTCTCGCCCAACTAGCCAAAAGTGATATTCCAAAAAACATTTTGTAGCTACAGAACCAACCTTACCGGTCAATTTCACAACATACATAAAACTGATACAATTGCACCGCACAACAAACATTTAAAAGCGTCCCAATAAACACGAATACTATTTCTCTGTCAATTTGCATCATTTTGAGTTGTTTTGTGTCAGGCTAAGAAACAACCAATACAAATGTTCTTCACGAGTTTTTTTTTCAAATTTTTTTACTTTTGACGGCCAAAAAAGGAAATAATTTTGATTTATTTATGATTTTAAGGATGTGGGCGACCGATAATTGGGGTCCTTTTTTACACATTTTCAAGTGAAGTTTCTGAGAAACTGCTTCAGAAATAATTAATTTTTCTCCAAATACGTAGTACAACTTCGTAGGACGTGCAGTACTATTCAGAGCATCTGATACCTCAAACGCTACGGCTCAGAAAATGATTTTTAGTAAGCGTCCTTAAAAGCACTAAAAGCCTACTCCTCAATTCATCTCTCTCACTTTTATTTGATATTTTGCAATTTTAGAATGTAGATATAATACTCATCACCAAACGGTAGCCTTTTTTTCAAAATTTTTGCCTCTAGTGGTCAAACCAGCTATTTGGGAGCTCGCGCAAACGCCTACTCCTCCTTTAATATAGTATGGAAAATTTTCAATTTTGTACAATCAACTTCAACCGCAAAGGCTGGAATTAAGGTTCAAACGGTAGCCTTTTTTTCAGATTTTTTTCTCCAAAGTCTGCAGGAACGACTTGTGAATTTCTAGTTTTTGTTGAAATCTTAACTTTTTGAAATTAAAAAAATTAACATTGAAATTTAAGTTTTTTGGCAAGTATTTTGAGTTTAAGTGTCTACATTCACAAATTTTGCAAGGTGGACAAATTAATTCTTGATCGAAAAATTGGTACCTTACTTCAAATTTCTCCAAAAATCTTCAAAAATCTCAAACTTACTTTTTTTGTTGAAAAAACAAAAAATTCAGAAAAAATCCTAGGCTTTACAAAAACTCAGTGGAAAATTCTCTACAAAATGGGGCTATCAAAAAAGTTTTCTTAAAAGGGAGAGAAATCTCATTATCGTCGCCCACATCCTTAAATTGAAACTGCGCTAAATTTGCTTTTTCTTTCACCGCTACCGAGTTAACAAAATCTTTAAAAGTTTTTGAATTTCCGGAAAAAATTATTTTGAAGGCATTTTGGCAATTTTTGCTGAATTTAAGGGGGGGAGGCGATGAGGCTATATGATATATTTAGGACACTGTTTCTGGAAACTAAATTTTTAAATAATTTGACAGTGGAAATATCATTTTAGTCAAAATAATTTTCTATCATATCGAAAATTATACCTTGGTATGATCAGAACACTTCTGCCTACTCTTTAACTAGATCGGGGAGTGTCTGACTGCCAAGTATAATTATGGATATCAAGATATAGGCTATATCTTGATTCCCATAATTTAACTTGGAGGTCTAGACACTCCGCAATCTAGTAAAAGATGGCAGAAGTGTCTAATCATACAAGGTATAATTTTCGATATGATAGAAATTAAATTTTTGACTAAATGATATATTCACTGTCAAAATTATTTAAAATTTGTTCCCAGAAACAGTGTCCTAAAACGGGATGATATTTTCAATCCCGATTCCGCCCGGTCCCGATTCATATTTTTTGTTAATCCCGATCCCGAGTGTTATAATAACGTAACAAAACTCGGGATCCCGACCATAATTTTTCAACTTAAATCCCGTCCGCCTAAGTGGAAAAAATGCTGCTCCAGATATGTCTATGGATGCTAATTTTTTTCGCAAATCGTACTCAGAACACTTTTTTGAATCCTGGCTTTATTTCAATTTCAACTCCAGATTGGAGTCAAAAGTTATTTTCTTCGAGTAAGACTTAGCGAAAAATCGCCTCCATCATCGTTCATAAATTTGAACCTTTTTTTTCAAAAAAAATTTTGGGTGATATTTTCAGATTCACATTGTTGAGTTAAAAATGTATTCGAAAGAGAGGTTTTTTTAAATCATTTATCCTCATCTTTGACTGATTTTAAAGGGATTCACCCTTTCAAAAGGGTATATGAAGAACCTGCATAGTGTAATTTGTATGTCAAATCGTTTATGTTTTTTTATGTTGTTATTAAGCATATAATTTCACTTGGCAAGTTTCTCTTCGGAGGGTTAGTAATTCTTGTGCTCAGTTTGTATAATCTAAAAATACAAAATGGGATAGTCGTTTTCAAAAGCCAAATTATATAAAAAAGTTGCTAAAAAGTGGCAAATTTGTTCGTTTGTTCCCCGATATCGATATATAGCAGCAGCTTCACAGCAATGCATATCTTTCC
>SCLH01000991.1:162137-173744 GCA_004367855.1 Oikopleura vanhoeffeni | reverse complement strand
AAAGATTTTGAATTTCATCTTAATTAACTGCTGTAGTACAGTAACTGTACATTGTGTTTTTTTGTATCTTTATCAACTACGGTACACTGTAATTTGTTTTATAATCAGGTTACATTATAAAGTAGAAGTAAGGATATTTCGTACAGATAAGCGGATTTTAAGAAAATAATTAATAAAAAAATTTAATTCGACATTCTGTTTATATAAAAATTTGGGATCTGGCGACGATTATTCGGTTCCTCAGATTAGTATTGTACTGTTGTACACACTGTAGTATATTTGTAAACATTTTAATTATATTTAAAAAATTTCAAATTTGGATGCTTGCGTTTAGCTATTTTTGGTTATATTTTCTTCGATCTTTAACACCAAATTTTTTTAAACTTCACTGTTATCCCGAATATCTCTAAACAGATTTAATCACAGTCCTAAAGATGTTAATAAAACCTCTATCAGATAGTCTATCTAGTTTGCTAATTATTAGATAAACAATACATGTAGCTAAATTTCAGGTGGGCAGGAAATGAAATTTTGAACTCTATGTTTCGAACATAATAAACGTCAAAAAGATGGTTCTTTGGCGTTCTAGATCTTATATTCTAAAATTCAGTTATCATAGCAAAATATCAAATCATTCAACTTCAACAATATGTTATTGGCGACAAGGATTATATATGATAACTTATATCTAAGATTATACTCACGTGTCACGTATAACTTTGACGTCAGAACCTAAAGAATCGTGTGATTGGTCAACACGCATTGACACTCGTGTATTGACCAATCAAATCACGCGATTCTTTAGGTCTCTGACGTCAAAGTTCTAAGGGACACATAAGTATAATCTTATATATATAACTTATATAAAATATAATTGATAGATACAGCTTATACATATATAAATTATACATACAGTTCTACTCGAAAACTCAGCAGTTTTTGACAAAAGTTCATAATTAATTTCAGTTGTGATTTGTCCTGATACTTCTCCACGTGGTCTTGGAATTGAAGACGAAGATGAATCATGGGATTTTGGAACTGGGGCTGGATTTTATGTCAACGCCACCGAGAAGAAATGGGCCGGATACAATATGTATGATTACGTAACATCAGAATTACCAGCCGTGGTTAAAAAACAGTTAGGGTGACCACGAAAAAAATTCAGCCATTTTGTTTTTTCGGATGTCATTTTGATTTTTTTGTAAAAAAAGATAAACTCTGAACTACTGTTCTGTTTGTATATAAGGAATGTATAAGGACATAACTTCCGAAATTGGCCAAAACTTACGGTATAAATTGGATGTTTTATTCATTTCATTATCTCATTTTTATTCACCGCGTTCACCCTAAGCCCAGTTTGGCGAAACATTAAGTAACAAGGCGGCAATTACTGGTCACTCGATGGGTGGTCATGGAGCACTCATTTGTGCATTAAAAAATCCAGGAATGTACGTTTCTGCTTCCGCATTCTCGCCAATTTGCGCACCAATGAAATGTCCTTGGGGAGTCAAGGCTTTTACTGGGTATTTGGGAGAAGATCAAAAAGCCTGGGGAGCGTATGATGCATCTGTCCTTGCAGGAAATGTTAAAATATTGTTTTTTTGCAAATTTCATTATTGAGAAAGCATTTTTAGAATATTTGAAGAAAAATTTATGTTTGGCCAGTAAAATTTATTTTCAAGACTGATATTTTTATTTAATCGAAAATTTTGTCATTTTTCTAATGGTCTCAAACGATATCCATCTCCAGAAAAATTTGCTTATTTTTCGGGTGATTCGCTTCAGAACATGAAATAATTTTAAATTGTAGCTTTCATTTTCTGCTTATCTTTGTCCTTCCTTAGGGAATCATTTTTCAAAGGAACTGCTATTCAAACTACTCCATGACGGGTTTACATCGGGTACTCATTTGAAGCGACTAAAATAAAAAAACGACACTTCAAATGATCATTTGGGTGCATAACGTTTCTTAAAATGAGTAATCGTCATTTCATAAGGCGCTTCTTCGGCTATTTGGACGATAAGAAATGGAAAAAGTGATCATTGTTTTTTTTAGCTGATCTTGTAGAGATTTTTTTCTGGTCATTTCAAGACGAAAGTATTTTTTTTTGTTTTTGAATTTTTTCCAAAAAAAATATTTTGAGGTCAAATGAACATTTTTCCCGGAAGTCATGCTCTCCATAGTTTAACATTAAACAGTCACATATTCTGGTCCAAAATTGCCCATTATGATCGATCAAGGAAGTCAAGATGAATTTCTCCACAAAGGTCAATTATTACCGGAAGAATTTGTTACTTCCTCTTTGAAGAACGATTTAATCGAAACTGAATATCGACTCCAAGACGGTTATGATCATTCTTACTTCTTCATTTCAACTTTTATGAAAGATCACGTCAATTTTCACAAATCAAACATGTAATTTGGATCCTGAGGACCTTTCTGAAAATTGGAATTATTTTATTGCCGATTTTTCGTCAGTTTTAGTTGCAATTATATTTTAGTGCAAAATTATTATTGTCCATAAAATATTTTGATTCATATAAATGAACCCGTGGACCCAGACTGTGCTAATTGACATAAATTGTTATTGAACGCGCACGTTTTTATACTGTGGTTTCTGTCTATAAGAACACCCTATAAGCACAATTTGTAGATTTATAAAGACAATTTGAGAAAGTTTTGGAAAATACATCCTTTTAGTAAAAATTGTATTGAAAAGACCCCCTTATTAGGTTTTTCAAAAAGTGAAGAGCTTCTCATATTTTTTTTGAAAAATTATGGTTTTTAAAATATATGTGGGCAAATAGCTAAGGACAATTTGAAAAAATTAGCTCAGGAACATTTGGGAATATTTCCTGTCCTTATATACAGAAACCACAGTAGTTTAATTACAAAAATTGATTCAAATTTGAAATGCTTTAGTTTTTTAGATTTTTTTTATCTTTTGGTCCTGAAATTATGTCTCTATTCTTTTGGTGCATTTCGATTTTTATAAATAAAAGTTTAGTCGAAATCGTGAAACTTTGAAATCGAGAAAATATTTCATGAAATATTTATATCAATTCTCTGAAAATTTTATCCGTAGATAATTTTAGTAATCTTGATATGTCATTTGACTTTAGTACTGTCAAAACTAAGAGCTCTAATCAAAAACTATTTTTGAAAAATAGGTTTTTTGAACATTCAGATTTTTCAATTTTCTGACATATTTTTATTATGAATATATTCATAATTATCTGAGATTTGGTTAATATAAATGATTGAATGGTTAATATGATTTAAACATAATTGTTAATGCTCAGAAATACTAATTATCACAAATTCCTATAATGCCCAGAAGATTAAATGTGATTAAAAAATTTGTCAATTAGCACAAATCTGGGTCGGGGTTGTTTTGGATATCTGGGTCCACGGGTTAACTAATTGATTCGTGGAATATCTAACGTTGACCGACAAGAAAAATTATTACGAGAGGGTATATTTGGAGTAGGATACCCCGAAATGTCAAAATATTTATTATCCAAATCTTGTTTAGTATATTTTCATTTGTAAACAAACAATGTTTGTATTCGCTAGGGTTTAATATGAAAGCCTTCCCAAATTAATCATCCATGGAAAATTCAGACAATTATCTAGCTACTTGATTAATAAACAAACTTTATTAACACAATTTATTCAAAATTTGCTGAGGACAATTTGGGAGAATCTCACATGTCCTTATAAACAGAAACCACAGAGTGAAAAATCCGATTTTTATGAACTTTTTATCGCTATCTGGTAGTCAGAATATGCTGTTTTAATTTTCTATATTTTTATTAAAATTAATGTTTTCGGATTGATGTTTTGGAAAGTTTTGAACACGAAAAATATTATGCCAAAACACGACAAATTATCAAAATGTTCTCCCTCCCGGTTTAAAATCTAAGCTAGATTAAGTTCACTTCAATTTGCCGTCATAAGAACCTTAAAATCCGCTCAAAATTGTCTCATAAATTTTGATATAATTTTTTCTGTTTTTTGACCCAGATGTGTTTGTTTCAAGTTGAAAACTCTTGTTTAGTGAGCTTGTTTATAACATACTCATAATGTAGGATTCCCATACATATAGAAACTCCCCACGAATTCGTCGGGTTTGAGTGGTTGAAAATGATAAATTGACCATCTGTCTATGCCTACGCCCCGCTACTGGAGCTTGAGGTTATTATAATTATTAACGCACAAATATTACGCATGTTATAAAAATAAACAATGTTTTAACGTTTCGTACATTTCAAGCATATTTTCCTGAATTGATCAGTCTAAAAATTCTAAAGATATTAATAAAAGCGATAGGTTGAAAAATTATTCATTTTTATGATTGAAATCGGTCCATAACAGAGGAAATCATTATGCATTTATCTTTAATGGTCGAAAGGGGGTGACAAGTTCACTTCGCAGCGTAATTGCGTCATTTCAAAAATAATTCCGAAAAAATTAGCATACAATTAATTTGTATTGCAATATTTAATGTTTTCAAAGCAAGTTTAGAACTTCAAGAACTTAATCGAATTTTAATTACCCAAAATATTTGGTGTGACCAACATTCTCAGGAATGACCCGGATTATCGATCATCAACAGTAAAATTATTTGTCCCGAATATAATGGAAACTAAATTAATGAGTGCATCCAGATTCGTCTCAGAAAAATGATGATATATTGGTGTGAACAACACTGTGCTAATTGAACTAATATATCAAAGATTGGTATCACTAGGCCTCTACTGTCGCGTTCGCGTTTGACCCGCTTTTCACCAATGAGAGCACCGGATAGCACTGTTTTGACCAATAAGAGCTTCGAAAATAAGTTCAACCACGAAAGCGAAAGTAAAGGCCTAGTGATGCCCTTTTCAGATATATACAGCATGTCACATTTTTTCTTCCGTTTTTTATTTTTGCATAATTCACTACCCATCAATCAAAACGATCAAATTTGGCAACTACCTACGTGTTTGCCAGAATAAAACGATTTGATTGGCGGGTAGTAAATTATGCAAAAATTAAAAACGGAAGCAAAAATGTGACATGCTGTATGTTGTTAATTTTATTTTTCTGAGATAATTCACTCTTTCAGATTATACTTGAGACTCAAGTCTTGAGTAAGGATAAATACTTTAGTATTTATTTAACCATGTCGAAGGAATTATCATCACCCGAGTCTCATCTTAGGTAAACATTAATTTTGACAAATTAAAATAAATAATCTGGATACATTTTCAAACGTAGTTTTTCACGCTACGAAGTGGATCTCTAGGCCCGGCGCTGAGCGTTCGCGATTGACTTTAATTTTCTAAGCTCTTATTGTTCAACGTCTTAAATTTCCGGTGCTCTCATTGGTCAAACGCTCAACGCCGGGAATTTAAATTTCATTCTTCCATACGAATATCGATAAAGATTTTATTTTAATTTTTCTCCCCAAAATAGCAAAACTACTAAAATTTTTTATTGTGAAATACCCTGATATCATTTTGATGGATTTTTAAATAAATATAATGGTCGATTTCTGCAAATTGCCATACTCCCTCTGGCTGAAGATCTGATTTTGCCCAGTTAATAATAACTTGGAAATAATTAAATACCATGTAAAATAGTTAGTATTCCATGAATCATAATCCATTCAAATCTGACCAAATATTTACGTTAAAAATATGCGTAACATTATTTATTTCTAGAAAAATGAGTCACGTGACCGGTTACGCAGCATTTAATGCTTTTGTCGCTGAAAATACCGGGAAGGATATTTTCGCCTTGTTTTGTGGTGGAAAAGATGAATCGGGAAATTCCTGGTGCTCTGATTGTGTCGTCGCAGAACCTGTAAGTATAACGTGTGTTTTTGATTCAATTAAAAACATGCCTAAAAGACAATAAATAGTGCCAAAGAAATAACATGCTGATTTGAATTGATTAGCATGTTTATCTATTTACCGCAAATTGTTCTCGTTATTTAGGTATTCAAATTTGGTTGAACCTGAAATACCAAATATAAATAGTTCTAAGCTAACAACTGAAAATATGAAGCTTTCAATTAGTGGAGTTTTCGTATGAATCTTTTCTATAAGGACAAACCTTTCGTCGTTAATTATCGCTAATTGGTGTAAATTCAAAATATTTTCCAAATTTTGTAGAAAAAGTGCGTCTATTAGGCATTTTTTAAAAACCATAATAATGTATGCAATATTACACATTTTTACTGTTTTGAGGAAGTAAACTTTCAGGCATTATGTCTTTTTTTTGCAATGAAGAGTGCGTAGGCGGGAGTCGGCAGTACAAGTAAAATACGAATTTACAAAATGTTTCATTTTTCGATAATTTATTTTTGCATTAATTTTAGTTATTTTAATTAAAACAAAATTTGTCCTTTTGTGAGGCTGAATATTTAATTGCACACGTTTCTTCTACAAATTGAAAAATGGCGACCAAAAATGTATACTCCTCTTTTGTACTCCCTTACCACGCACTTGTTTGCACAGCTTCCTTATAAGGACGCACATTTTCGCAACCATTCCTTTATAAGGACGAATAATTTTCCACTCCAAACTTGAGAGCTTCAAACCCTATGACTCCTAGGGACGGACGTACTGGATGTTATTGAGTATTCTTTTTTGCTCTAGGTCTGTCAAAAATATTATATTTTCTTGTTTTATAAGTGTAAAAACTTATGTTTCGCACGTCGTAGCCCATTCAAATTTGTGATTCACTGCAAAATTTATAAAAAATATTGGTTTATTTTATTGAAAAAATTATTGCGATAGTTATTGTAATTTTTAGGTTGTGACTGGTGAGCTTAAAAATCTTCCTGAGGGCGCTGTTTTTGTCCACGTTGATGTTGGTGGCCGAGATTACTGGAAAAATAAACAAAATGATTTCCGAATCGATCCAAAACTCAAACTTTCCGGAGTTCCAACTCTTTTAAAATACGGAGAAAAACATAAATTAGTCGAAGATCAACTATTCAAGCCAGATCTTATCCAAATGATGTTCGAAGAATAAAAAATGTGCAATTTTTCAGTTTTTGCTGCAAATCTTATAAATAAATGAGTCTTTACTAGTATTGACAATACACAAAATGGAAAATTTTACTTTCCGAAGTCCTTGCCAATGAGGCGACTAAACGGTATCGGCATAATTTTTTCTTGCATATATTATTATAGTATTATATTCTGCATTTTCACTTTCACATTGAGTTAATTTTTTCAAGATGACACATCTTATTTTGTCACTGCCAATTGAGAACGGAACAAGATATTCGCTAACGTTTATTCGTATCCAAAAGCCTAGAAAAAATGGATGCAAATATTCAATTGCGAATACCTTGTTCAGTTCTGAAATTGGCAACCACAAAACTTGCTGGGTAACCTAAAAAAAGTTACCTTAGCGTTTCACTGGCAACCGCTTAAAAACACCATTTTTCACCACAATTTGAATGTCATCCTTTTTTTATGTACAAATCTATTTCCCATAAAAATGGTTACAAATGTATTGAACCAAAACTATATAGATCTTTACCTCGCATGCAACCGAAATACTAGATTCAAATTATGCGAAATGTGTTGAAATATACAGCCTAGTTAGGGCGTTATGTAGACTTGCATCCATTATAAGGTGCCACCTACGCACAAAACAAAATTACCAAAGTTGTCCTTAAGGATCATAAATGAAAAATAATTATCTGAAAATATTATTTTAATATCAAAAGTATCGAAATTCATAGCTGCGTATAATAACTTTGAGTTGAACGTCGTTAACTGTTAGTTTCGCCAGTAAACGAGAAACAAATTTTGATGATCAATTTCACAACATACGCTCCAAAAGCATAGAGTCCTAACTTAGCTGTATGTTTCCGTAGGCAGAAAAACTGAAAATAAAAAAACAAGCTGCCTTAGTTTGCCAGGCAAACTTTGCCTAATTAAATGCTGCATATCTCAGGAGATGTTAAGCTGCTACTGAAATCGACAATTTGATCTTCAGGGTATGGTGGTTCCTAATTTGACATTTTCTCGATAAAATATTAGCCAAACAGGGCCTCGAGGATATACAATTCGGATTAGCCAGTTTGTAGAACTAGCCTTCAGCTTGCGTCAGAAATGTGCCAAATTTTTTTTGTATGCTTACACTCCGTGACACATGAGCGAAACAAGAAGACATAACGCAATACGGAAAATCTATCTCCTCCCAGGTTTTATTACGAAAAAAACTTTAATTTTAATACAACCTGTATAATTATTATTCAAAACTTTACAGTGGCGTTTTTGTTGATAAGTGCTATATTTTTGCTATACCATACCCTTAAGGTTATCCTGGTTCCTACATTTTCTGCAGTTATTATGGTATAAAAATTCACCAAATCAATTGTTTATGTTTTGAACGCATAAAAGAACCTAAATGAAAACAAAAATTTTGCGTTTTTTCGACTTTTTTCAAGTATTTTTCTCAAAATTATGTTCAAAAATAACGTTTGTGTCAATTTGACCACTAAAACTTCAAGGTTGACGTAAGCCCAATTTCTCTTCAGTGTTTCCCCAGCTTTTTTTAGCCTACTTTCGAAAAAATCGAAGTTTTCGGAATTTTTTCCACGTGACCTTGAAAAATTCATATTTTGAGTTAGGGGTCGAAATTGCAAAAAAACGCCAATGAAAAGTTTCTATTTCTTTCGAACTAGCTTTTGCAAAATTTTGAGCTAATTTTTTTGCATGTTCTAGAAAAAATATAGCACTAATCGACAAAAACGCCACTGTAAAGTTTTGAATAGTAGTTATACACGTTGTATGAAAATTAAGTTTTATTTCATAATAAAACCTGGGAGGAGATAGATTTTCCGTTTTTGGTTATGTCTTTTTGTTTCGCTTATGTGTCACGGAGTGTAAGCATACAAAAAGTTTTAGCACATTTATGACGCAAGCTGAAGGCTAGTTCTACAAACTGGCTAATCTGAATAATATTCTTGAAGCACTGTTTAGCTAATATTTCATCGAGAATATGTCAAATTAGGAACCACCATACCCTTAAGAAATTAGGGACCGGGATACCCTTAAATGCCATTTTACATGGTTTCCCTTAAAAATTATCTAATATACTCATGTAATAAGTGTGTTTTTAGGCAGAAAGGGAGGTGTGTCTAAATACAGCGCGAATTCCGCCATCGTCACAGTAACGGTGAAACTGCACGAAAAATCGTTTGGATATTAAAAATAAGTCATAATGTGGTTGCCATATCATGGTAATTATTTGACAGAGTCATTACTTTTCAAGCATTTAAATTTATGTCTTAGAATCAGCAAAAATCTTCAAATTATATATTCTTCGGAGGAATTATCTTCCAATAACAAGTTCCGGTGTGTAACACACCGTGTGTTATCTGAGTATATAATGACAACAAATAAAAAAAGACGATTCAACATTCTCAATAGTAATTACACCATCATCAGGTCATAATGTTCCTCATCAAGTTCAATTAAACTTTCGAGAGATTTAAGCAGAAAATTAAAAAAATATTATCGCATCAGTACGACAAAAATTGTGCACAACAAGTAGTAATTTTTTGTCTTCAGTCAAGAAAATAAACTCATACATTAACTGCTTTCGCTTAACTCTCGTAGTTGCCGACAATTTCTGGACCCGTAGTGACTTCTGGTCATGCGTGACCAGACGTTTTTAATCAAGCATATAACCAAAAATTCATTATTAACATATATTTTTTCATTGTCAATAATATAATTCGAATAATTCTCTACAGTCCTATAGAAAAAATTTGTAAAAAAAAAGGCATCAAATGAGAATAAGAAAATTAAAAAGTCTCTCCTTTTCCACGATTCTCACAAACAAGTGCATAAGTAATACGAATTTAGGCTCAATTTGACATTTTAAAATTTGAAATATTAAACCGTCACCACTTTGGGTGTTGAATCGGCAAAAATAATTAAATGCTTTTATAAAATTTTTCACAAAATCAGCTTCTTCAAAAGAAAAAAAACTGTTTTTGATGACTAATTTGAGATGACGCGATCGAATTCATTATGTACATCAGTTCATCCAACTCCGTTTACGTAGCTCTGAAAATTACCAGAACTGGACAAATATTTTTTAGTGTAATCGTAGGCGTAAAACGAGAATCCTTTATCCGATTTAAAAAAAATTGAGTACTTATTGAAAAAACATAGTACCGAAATACGGTAATTTGACAAATTACGCAAAAAAGTTTTGAGGATGAACTTCAAACGTTTCCAAGACTTTTTTCTCATTACAACAGAGTCCAAATTAAATCACGTGACGAAATAATTGCTAAATAAGGTTTTAAATATGTCATAAATTAATCCTTATTTCATAAAAATTAAGATCACGTGACGTTTTTGGAAAATGCCATTATGTTCAAATTTTTTAGATTCAAAGTAATTTGAGTACTATTTGTGTACTTGAAACAAAACCTTATTTCTGAATTTGAAGGTCACGTGATTGATTTTGGACTTTGCCGTTATAGAAAAAAGTCTTAAAAACTTCTGGAGATGCACCTCACTTTTTTCCAAAAGTTATTTAAGCAATTTTTCAAAAAAAAAGTACTATTTTGGTCAACCTTATTTCTTGAATATACGGTCACGTCATCATTTTTGAGCTATCTTGTAATGGAAAAAAATAAGAATTTTTTTCTGATTACGAATCGTATTCTTATCACGAATTCTGATTCACGATGAAAGGTTTTTTTGGGTGATTCCAAAAATTTTTGCAAAAAATAAGTACTGTAATACAGTAAAAATTTTCAATAAAAAACGCACAAACGTCAATTATTCAAATAGTCGATTGATCACTTTGTAAATGTTCATTCATAAATGATTAAGGGTCCTAAATTGCAATTAAATGGCATCTGGTCACGCATGACCAGAAAGTCACTACGGGAGTTAAAAATGTCTCATTGATTAACATTTCGATTTTGGCGTAAAAATTGTTTACAATAAATTTGATGGTTGCAAGTTGCAACCAAATCACTGCGAAATTTAATATCAAAAAAAATTACCTCAATATGGATTAAAGGCCCTCCGTCGACAGATCGTGACTATTTGAATGACACAAAAACGCGGGATACTAGCAACCAATGAAAACCCTGGATTGCAGAATAGCCCAATTTCGTAAGTCAGATTTCGGCATATCCAACCAATCAAATACTCAGATTCCGCATTTCTCAAATAGTGACGATCTATTGGTTAAGGGTCCTTAATATGGCCACCTTTGAAAGTAAATGTTTTTATTGTTTCTTCAAAAGCAGACAAAAAATAATGATCTAAAAAAATCAGATAATACAAAGTTAGCTCAAATGTTCAACTTTGGATGAATTGGATCCGTATAACTCTGCACGCCCTACTTTTCGAGCCAAAGGAGCAAAGTGGCGCTAAATGAGACATTATATAACTAACATTATATGGGCACACCAAAATTTTGTAAGCACAAAAATCACAAAAAACGTTTGTGAGTTATAGATACTGCTCAAGTTCACATTTATGTTATTTTCTGAAAAATATCATTACTTTGAAGATGTGTTAATACACGAAAAGTCAGTAAAATCAATCTTATGAATTATATAT
>SCLH01000991.1:147742-160260 GCA_004367855.1 Oikopleura vanhoeffeni | reverse complement strand
TTGACGCAGAATGCGTCATAATGTAACACTATTTTATTTCCGTATTTCAATCGATGGAAAGGTCAAGCGAATATTGTTTCTGAACTACTGATAAAATTTACAACACTTGCTTGTGACACCGGTTCGTGCCATTTGGCACGCACTTTATTAAATTTTATTTTGTTTAAAAAATCTATATGAAATTGCGGGTGTAATAGGCTACTTTACTTTTAAAAGTCAAAACATTTCTTTATATTTAAACTCAATTGAAGGTCAATTTTTTTCCCTAAAAAGCTGTTTTTCTCAATTTTTCATGGAAAAAAAACTTTCATATTAGAGAAATTATTTCATGTGGATAATGATTCTCCCACTATTAAGTGCATTACACCCGAAAATGTCTGAAGTTTATAAATATTGCGTTTCAAAAAATCCCACATCAGGTCAAGTTGGAAATGGAGTTGTAATGAAAAGTGTTTTTTGATATTTTTACAGATACTTAAGAATGTTGAGAAATTAAAAATATAAACGTTTGCCTAGAGAATGAACACTTTATTAAAGATGAAAAATAAAAATAAAATTCACATTTTTTTCTTTCATAAATCACTCCGAAAAAATGTACCAATCTGCCACATCGCTGCTACCCCCTTAACAAATTTGAAGCACAGCGTGAGCTGATTTGCCAAAATGTTAGCTAAACTTTTTTAAATTTATACCAATTAATTATTATTTCAATTCATGTATATTTTTAAATCCCCTTTATCACACTTTGCTTAGAATGCGTAGCCAAATGGGCGAATAAATAGAAGAATTACATAGAAAAATCAACGTGGCTACGCATTCTAAGCAAAGTGTGATAAAGGGATATACAGGAGGAGGCCCGATATCGCCGGCTCAATATCGCCGAACAAAACCTTCGGAATTTCACGATTTTTAGCTAAAATACTTCCTGTGACAATATCGCCGAATGTGCCAATATCGCCGAATTTACCAATATCGACGAATTTTTTTGAGATTTTATTACAAATTACTTTGTGGGCGTCATGAATGACGTCAATTTCAAGATCGAATTCCCAAAATTACTTTTATCAACTTTTATTTGATTGCCTTCGGTGGAGAACTCAATTCTACGTATTTTGGTGATTCAATGCATTCGAACCTACTGTAAAACTCCTACGCGTTTTTTCATTTTTCTACAAATTTTTTTATTTCTGTTCCCATATCTCCGAATGTGCCAATATCGCCGAATTTTTGTCGACAATTTTCGGCGATATTAGGCCCCCTCTGTATACATGTATATATTTTGGTTATATTAGCTCAGCCTTATACACTCTACTTTCTGATTCACATACAATTACTCTTACCAATAAACGGCATTTTAGAGTTTTGGTAAAAAAATCAATTTTTCGCACAAATCCTTGCAACATACCATAATCAATATCACCTCTGGTGCGGCTGGCTAAGAATTTTATCAGAACAAAATTAGCAAAATTAAAACTAAGTTATTTAATCCCATGCCTTTTTATTATCATTGCATAAAGAATTAATACGTGTAAGCTGAATATCTGAATTTTTTGTACAAAGCTAGTCACTTATTAAATCTCAAAACCCAATTTACAAAGGGAAAAATTTCAAAAAAATTTCAATTTACAAATTTTTATACAAAAGTATTGGTGTTTCGTTTTTGGTCTTCGTTTTGGTATATGTTGGATAATTTTCGTGATTTGGCTGAGTCGGTTCTTTTTGTGTATAGGCGGAATTTACATTTTTACAAAGTTTAATCTATCTTCGGGTAATTATGAATGATATTTGGTCGATAAAAATTTGAATTTTTAGCAAAAACTAATAATTAAACAATTTCAGTTATCTCAGAAAAAAACAAAAAATGGTCCGATTCGGACCAATTTTTTTAATTTTATTATTAACTTGATATTGCCGCTCAGTTAAAGCTATCTAAGAACTTAATCGGATGAGCTGTTTTGAAAAGCCGAATTATATAAAAAATTTGGCTAAAAAGTGCCGTAATAGATATAGTTCCTACTTTAGTACTATGGTAGATATTCAAAGTGAATTTAATCTGCAGATCAAAATACCTAAAACTTGATATAAAACCAAGAATTTTATTAGTGAAAAAATAATTACCCATTCCTTTGTATGATCCTGAAATTAGACCAAAAAATCAAATTTATAAATTATTTACATCACAAAAAAATTATTTTCAAAAAAAATTAAAATGTCCAATATAAAAAACTGCACGTAGCAATATAAAATACTGCTATAAGAAACAATGCGCAAAATTAAATTCTTTGTCCGCTCAAAATAAATTATTCTAATAGAAAATTCAATAAATTAATAGAGGATCCGAAGTCGAGTTTTCCGAAAAAAATTGTTTTAATAAACTACTGATTAAATGAAATTGGGACTGAAAGCTGTAAACAAAGTGGGACATGAGTATGCTGCATATTTTGGAAACTGGTGTTGAACTGCTCTGAATAAGTTCGAAAAAAAAATGATTTTCAACATGTTATGTGAAGTTAACAAAAACTTCAATTATACAGATTTAAAATAAACTTTTCACGTAATTTTTTCGACTTATTTATTTTCTAGATAATTTTGTACAAAATTATTACCTATCTAGTAAACTAATTATGTTCAGTTAAAAATGCGTTAAAATGCCTTTTTTTATTGGTTCACGCGAATGTTAGCTTGTCATGTTCTCTTGCGCACACACGCGTAGAAGACAAATAAATTTCCTACACTCCTCAGTTAACAAATTGACCTTGTGAATAAGAGAAAAACGGTCACAAAACTTATATTTATTTAGAATTTATTATTTTCCGTGTTCGAAATCATTTATCTTAATTTTCCTAAATTATTTAGACCATCGATTTTGCTAGTTCGCCTCGATTGATACATAGGTGATGAAGAAAGAAACAGAAATAACGTAACTTTGAACCAAAAAATTACTTCTTATTGTTGTTAAGTTGAGGCTTCAGCGTAGCAATTCTGACGAAAGTGCTGTTTTTTTTCAAATTCACGTGACCCACTAGTAAAATCGGCAACATGGGCATATTTTTCAGCATCTACTGCGCTTCCTCTAACAAATAATGTTAAATCTTAATTTGTCGAACTGTTCCTTGAAAATTAAGTCCTCTATATTAGTGTCGTTTATCCACCATAGCCATTGTCATTGTACGGATCGTATGCATAATTTCCTCCATTTCGTTCATAATTATCATAATTTTCCGGTTGCGAAGGAGTTAAATGCTCATATAAAGACGCTGGATCCTGGGCTGCTTGCGGGGGAACATACCGGTTACTAAATGCGCTATTTGCGGCTCCACTTGGTCCGCCAGCTACAGGTTGTGGAGGTTCTGGGATTTGTGGTTGTTGTCCGCCAAACTCGTACGGGTTATAGGGATTATGGGGGTTGAAAACATGTTGCTGTTGTTGTTGTTGTTGGGGCTGATGATGCTGTGGTTGTTGCTGTTGATAGTTGTTGGGCGGTTGGTACTGGTTAGTAAAGTGGTTCGAATTGGTTTGAAACTGGTTGGAAAAGTGGTTCACTTGTGGAGGCTGTTGGTTTTGGAAACCGTAGCGACTCATACCGTTTCCACGCGCGCTACCCCCGCCATAAATGTCTTCCATTTCATAAGGACGACGAGGTTGGGAAAAGTCCTGAAATTGATTTTAGTAAAATGACGAAAAAACGCGTCGAGATTTAAGGTGAGTCAAAAACCATGCTTTTATACAATATGCTTTGAATCTGGCCTCCAATCACCTCAAGTCTCGACAAATTACTTTTTGTCTCGACGCTACTAGAAACTCACGTGATAATTCAAAAAAAGTCTCGATGAAAAATTCTACATAAAAACCACAAAAAAAATATAAAAAAAATGAAAAATTAACAAAACAAATATATGGTATTTTTCTTTAAAATACTATAATTTTCTTCAAAATATAATCCTAACCAAATAGAAAACTGAAAAAATGGATTTAGGTTTCGATTGTTTGCTGGTTATTTTCGAAATTTGAAATAAAAAAATTAAATTTTGTTTATTTTATCCCCACAAAAGATAATTATTTTGGAGAAAACATTTATATTTTTCAGCTATCAAGCAATTTCCACCCAAAAGCCTTTTAGAAATTTTAAACGTTTAAAAAGATTGCCACTCAAAAATTTATACTTCATATTATTTCTGTAATATCGACGTTTCTAAACTGCATAAAAATGCAACGAACGATAATTAAAGGCGTTAACAAATAAAGCTCCGTATACTTTATTCAATCGAGTTAGCCCCATAATTGATCAAATTCAAACCTGATAGTTTCCGCCACCGTAAACGCTGCCACCAGCTTGTGATCTCGAGGAAGACATTGGATTATGTGTCTCGTACACATTTTGATGTTGTGCGCCACCAGGTGACCGTCGTCTTCCAAACAAAGGAGCTAAAATTATTTATTTAAGAATAAATTTGACTCAGATAATAATTTTTTTCAAAAACCTTGGAATTATGAAGATTTAATTTAATGACGACAATAGATAAGTGAAATTCCCCTCGCAACTTTTCCGAAATAATCTTGACTATATGATATTTCCTGGGCTTGTTTATGAAGACTTAATTCGGTGAAAACAAAATGTTTTTCAAATTTTGATGCAAATTAAGAATGCTCTTGTGTGATATCGATAAGGGGGGCCATGACATTTGAGACGTGTCTTAAAAAGTCATGTGGGCCGCTATGATCAATATAGTTTATTGAAAAATAAAATACCAAGAATATGGTTTAAAACATCTCTAAATATTAAACTAGTACAAACATTGTCAAAAATCAACAAATTTTCTTTAAATTCTCTTTTTTCAAAAAAATTGTTTTTCAATAGTATATCAGGATTATGTCCCCTGATTTAATTCAAACGAAACTTCTGCCGTATAATTCTTAAATAGTATGCTAATAAGTTGACACAAATTTAATAATAATTTGAACGTCCGAGAACTGGGTAAAAAATTCATTTGAAATAGCCAAATGAGATCAGATCCGACCACAGGTTTGACAACCGTAGCTGAAATCATATTTTGCGTGCATATCTGACCTGGTGAAAAGAGGACTTAATTTTAGATTCGAAAGTGAATATGAGGCAACAGGGAAAAATAAAAATTGTCATTTTGACCGTTTTACGCAAGATAATAGCCTTTCTTTGGTGAGTGGAACAAATGCAAAAAACCATATTTTTTTTTAAATTATTAAATTGAACCAGCATGTAAAAAATGTTTAATTAAGGTTTTCAGAATGATAAATATTAATATCAAGCATTAACGCGTGAGCTCAGACAGTGCCAATTATCACTAAGTAGTCTTTCAGCGCGTCCGTTTTGAAAGTAATACACACGCAAATTTAATGAAATCAGATCTGGTAATTTTGATAATAAAATGTGTCACAGGAAGAAACTATCGAAAAAAGACGCGAGCAATATTTCTACTAGTAGAGTCAAATAGTTTGTCACAAGAAAAACAGGTTCGTTCGATTATTTACAGAGTTCAATCTGATAAATATAGTCTGATTTTCTCGAGACTACTGTCAAACGACAGATAATTAAATTATAAGGCTTTCGAGAATATGAAATCATATTCGAAAATGACTCATTAGCGAGCTGAAACTCTTTGAATCGTAGAGCCTGTTTTTCCTGTGACAAACTATTTGACCCATATATCTCACATAGGTTATCTCACCAACCAAAGACCGCGACGGATTTTGTCTAGCCTTTTGACAAAGTTGAAAAATCATGCCTTTTTGATTTAATTTAATTTTCGTTTATTTATTTGATTTTGGCATTATTATCTACCATCATAAATCAAATCTCATTTTTTTGCGCGTTTTTCACTTATTCAATTAAATTTGTTAAAAAAATTTATTTCATAATAAGACATATCAAGCGCTCATTGGTCAATTTTCGCCCTTTTTCTAAAGATGACTCATCACTCCAAAAATAATACTATCTACCAAAATAATTCGAGTGCACTGTAATTAATTCCTTTTCCAAAAATATTATCACAGTTTTTCTGTGAAATTGATAGTGGTATATTACCTGTTGAACCAACTTCCGATGCTGCTGGAATGTACGTGGAGTCTGACGAAGCTGGGGAATGTGTTCGCTGAAATAACAAATTAAGGGGATTGTTTAACTTATACTGTATAAGTTATATATATATATAGTATTATAGTATTATATATAGTATAAAATAAGTCTAACAAAATTCTTTTTTCATAAAAATCTTATGATTTTATCTTGTATTGTGTAATGTTGGGGTTTTCTGCAGTTTTTTGCATAATAAACGATAGACCTAAAGTATGCAAAGAACAATATTTTAACAAAAATATTGTCTTTTTCCGAAAATAATTGGAAAACGAAAAGTCTGAAATATTTTGCAAAGATCAGCAACTTTTTGATTTTGAACATTTTTGGAAAGAGACAATATTTTGTGTTAGAATCGCATTAAATGCACAATTTCAGTATACAACTCTGACGTGTGCACTAAATTGCACATTGAATTGTATAGTTTTTATGAACTTGGCGCTTTATTTAAAGTGATTTAAACTTTTTATACCTTTAGCACATCGTGGTCACAGTATGCTTAACCTTGAGTTATTTGTAACAAAAATGTTTTCTGTCAAATAAACCTCGCTGCTAAAAATTTTTATGAAGGTTTCAATGAAATTTGAAAAGTTTTTAGCTCAAATATACATTTTTCTTAGTTCAACTTAAGGGGGTGGTCGTCAATAATTTGAGGTCAAGAACGAGTTTCATTGAGATCATGTTTAAAGTCACGTTTCCGCTCAACATAAAAGTACTGTTAATGTCTAAAAGAAACTCTGTGGAACTACCGTGTTTTGTTAGTAAAAGGGTCAAAAACTCTGAGAAATTCCACGTCAATGACTATTTTTATATATGATTATATAATCTAGGAAAATAACGTACTTAGTAACCCTTGTATTAATTTTACGGTCAGTTCAGATTCGGGTAAGCTGAATTCTCTTATCAGACAGGTTTTAATTAGTTGTAAAGTGGGGATCAAGTGCAGTTTTAGTTAGCGAAAATATGAATTGAAAAACCTCAAATGCGAAATTTGAAAATATCGTATCGGTCGAATTAGACTAAACATATCTTGAATGGTTTTTAGGGTTGGTAAAAACTGTTTAAAATGGGACGTTATTCTGGTACGGAAAGCCATATCCCGTTTTCAGGGGATTTTTATTTTAGAGGAGAGTAAACTACATTATTTTTCTTTAAAATTGCGAAAATAAAATAAGATAAAAAGATGTAGGAGAAAATTTTTATTGTAAAATTGCCGAGAGCAGGCTTGTAATATATATTGTGATTTTATTTTCATTAAATTGATAACAATTAAATCATTACATTGATTTACAAAAAAATATCTTCGCAATAAAATTTTAAGACCATTTTTAATGACTTTGGCAAAGTCACTTTGCTCAAAGAAAAAAATTTGAGCATTTTTGTCCAAAATACCTCTAAAGGTTGAGTAAGATCAGTGAATGCCTAAATGAATTTTGAAGGGTTTTAATTAAATACAGCAAGGCTGAACTCAATTTCAAGCTTTTCTGAGACTTTTAAAATTTGCATTATAACTGTTGATCTCAAAGTGTGGCCGACACCTGCATAAGAGCTCTTTAGATAGATGAACTATCTGTCGTATATCTGGGACGATAAGTCATGGTAATTTAATGATGATTCATACATTTCTCAGTTTTTTTTGTACTCAACAGCCTTCTGGTCAAACTCATACTCCAGCCTTTAGCTCAAATCTGGATGATTAATATTTAAAATTAATTTCTGGTTTGAAAAATAAAAAATTTTTTTCAAATAAAATAATTTTAAAAAGTCTGAACCGACCAGATAAAAAGATTTAACTTCATCATCTCATAAAAAGTTATAAAGTCAGGATCGGATTAGGGTGTTCGAAATTCATTCAAGATACACGAAAGTATTTTCTTCAATTGATGTCAATTTTCCGTGCTAGAGGGCAAAAATAACCAAAAAACATGAAATTTATGGCATTTTTCATGTCAATTCGATTTTTTAATAAGGAAAAAAGATAAAAACTTGATAGTAAACATATCTTAAAGATATATTGATATATTTTATTCAAAATCAGCACAAAAAATACATTGGAAACTTGGTCGAAATAATCGATTCTGATTTGTTGGAATGTAAACCAATCAAAATTGAGCTTCAAGATTTCGAAAAATAACAAAAAAAATTGAAATCTTTACCAAATTGTACGTATTTTTCAGTTTTTGATTTTTTCAAAAATTGATTATTACAAATTATTTCGCTGACGGCGGACACCCTAAATCGGATGTAATTGCTCCATAAAAGTCTAAAAATAATAAAAACATTTAAAAAAAACTGTCTTTCGTAATTCCAGGTTAAATTACCTGTTGATAATTTCTCATCGAGTGTCTATGGTTTCCGAACTGATTATTAAATTGATTATAATTTCCATCATCAATTTGCCCAGCTCCAAATCCACCTTGTTTACCAAATGATCCGTTTGATCCGCTAGGAGTTAAATTAGGACTCGAGTAAGTCCGCCTTAATCCGCTCGCATTATATGATGCTGGTGCGGATCGGGTTGATTGGATCGGCGAGGCTCGACCAGTATTATAGTTCGATTCCGGTTTCTGCATTTCACGGCCATTTCCGCCACCATTTACGTCCCAGAGGGATTTAGATCTATCAACAGCGTCAATCTGGCCGTAATTTGAATTATTCTGTGGCACTTGGAAGCTGAAAATATCAAAATTAGCTTTAAATAAAACCCAGTTAAATCTCAAGATGATAAAATAAAGAAAGATGGGCTATTTCAATTTCTATAAAAAGGGAATTTTTTCATAAAAATCAATGTGAAAACGTTTTTTGATTCCAAATTGCAACCAAAATACAATATCCTTTTTAAAAAGATCGTGCCAAGATCAAGTATATTCTTTTGGTCGAAAATTTTTGGACGACTTTTTAATGCCTATATTTTCCTAAGAATGATGTCAAATTTCAATGAAAAATTATAAAAATAATTATAAAAAATGATGTGGAATTTTTTTGTCAAATTTTAATAGAATAAGACAATTTTAGTCATAAAATCTTCATGACTAACTTTTTGGAGTCAAATTACAATTTGAAGGGACACTTCATAAAATTCTGGCAAACTCATTTTCAATCTGAAAATTCAAAATTCATACGTTGATAATGCAACTTGGGTTATACGCTTGATTCGAAAGAGTGGTCGCTAGCGACCATTAAGCTACTACGGATCCAGAACTAGTCGGCCTTGCTACGAGTTGAAGCTTGATTTTTTAAAAAATTATTTCATCGAACTGATTTTGTTACCTATAAGATCGCATTGGATTTGGTTTAATCGCATTTTGACTTTGATAATTCGCTTGAGGGTTAAATTGAGCGTAAGAATTGGTGAATGCATTTTGTTGCCCAAATTGTTGCCCTCTCATACCACTCATAGGTCCAGCTGGCGTATGTCCCATATAGTTACTAGATGGCTGCGTAATTTGTGATGGACCCTTGAATGCAGGAAGTGTCGGTCGAAACCCATGGTTGTCATAGGCGGGTGGAGGTGGTTGAAATGTTCGTCGCTGTAAATAGGGTCAGACCGAGAAGAAAAATTATGGTGTCAAACTTCAGAAGAAAATTAAGGTGTCAAATTTCAGAAGATTATTTCAAAATGGAAAAATATTTTTATTTTAGAAAATTTTCAAGTGTCAAATTACAAAAAAAAGTTTTTTAGAGAATTTAAAAACTGACGTCAAATTACATTTTTAGATAATATACAAATTATCATTCGAACTTGAGAATGCAATTTTGAATGCTGTTATTTATTTATTCAAAAAATCGTATTCGACATCAGTTTTTAATTCTCAAAAAAAAAAATTTGTTCTGTAATTTGACACTTGAAAATTTCAACAGTAATATCAAATTTTGAGTTATTTGCATTATGAAGTACCTAGTAATGTGGCATGAAAAATATAAATACGTTTCGTAACCATTTATGTTATAAAATAAAGCTCATTATCAAAATCGTTACATTTTATCAAGATTGAAATTTCTTATTTCAGAAAATTCAATTTTCTGAANAAAATAAAGAATCTAATTTTTCTGCACGAAAATTCTTGTCAGATATCTAACTTTCCTAATAACGGTCGGGATATTTATTCATCGTCGTGAATTTAAATTTTTTTTAAGAAATCGATTCGAAGAAAAAATAAACTTTTTTGTCTTATCTCGGTCGGACACGGTTCCTGATAATGTGGTGTCAGATAAGGCCTGTCAGGCTTGTTAAGAGTATATACATCCTCAGCACGATCTGTTAACCGTTTTACAAAGAATATTGAGCAACAAAATACGCAAGAAAAAAACTTACTGCAATAATTACAGTCAAAATATTTGAAATTAAAAGTGGTTTGATGTTTAAAACATTAATTTCAAAAACATGATTTAAGCGGGGTTGGGTGCTTGTAGTACTTTGTAGAATAAACATTTGAAAATTGCTAATTGTGAGTAAATTCCTTTTTCAGAAATATACGAGCTAATTTAACTGCATTCCATTTAGATAGACATTTTTCTCATGATAACATGCCTTTTGTTTATCGCAGAATATACGCATATCTCATGGCTGGAAACCAAGAATTCACCTGTAAAATTTTTTTACTGCATTTTCGATATTCGATTTTGCAAATTTATTAAGCAAAATAAAAAGCAGCCCGCTATAACTGATAACTAAGTGATGCACCGACCAGGGATCGGCAAAAGCTAGCGACTGGGCCACTGATACCAGTCAATTTATTATTTTGACTATTTGAATGATTCAAAATGCGAGACTGTGATTGAGTGGCCACTAAAGTTTAAGGGGGTATATCTGGATAACTTTGTACATAATTACGGTGCATTATCATTCGTGAAACTAAGAGCTCTATGCGATAACCTGAAATTGATGATTTGTAAGATCTTCCTTAATTCTTGCGAAAAATACATCACAAACCTTATTTTTGATCATTACAGAGCCAATAGGTACAGTCTCTAACAAGGTGACATTTTTCAAACTGAAAATCTATCTCCTCAAGAGGCTTAATATCAAATTGAGGCCAAATTTCACAGATAACGAGACGGTAGTATTATTTCAAACTTTAAATGCACAAGATTTTCTGATCCTCGGTGACTGAACAAACTTTCCTAGAACGCGCAAAATAACCGACGATTTTTCAGCAAGTTTCAGACTGTCAAAATCTATCTCTCCCAGGATAGTCGATTTGCAAAGTGGCTCAAGATTATTTATCGAAGTACCTCCCTCAGAACATATTTAGAAAGTGAGTCACAAAAAAATGATTTGCGAAAAAAAGGTGCTTCGATCTTTTTCGAGAAGTAGCCTCAAAGAGAAAAGCCAGTGAACCCCCCTCGACTGAGGTTGGCCTGACGTCAGGCGATATTTTGAAGTTTTGTGATCAAGATTCGAGCAAATGTTATTTTTTAACTTCATCTTTTAAAAAATACTTTAGAAAAAGAAAAAAGGCGAATTTTCGAAAAATTGTTTTTGATGATTGGGTTCTTCCGTACACTTGATTCATCACCCCGTATCAATTTGGAGCCATTTTAAATCGTCCTCAAGGCTTTCATTTAATCAAGCAAGATATACCCCGTTAGAGTTGATTTCATTGGCTTTATTCTAAACTTCAGGATGTTTGAAAGTAGTGCAAGCATCCTGCGTCGCGACGCGTCGTTTGTATCTCTCAAATAGTCTCGATTTGTTGGCCAAGGGCCTTTTATGCATATAACCAGTGAATATTGCCAGCAGTTTATAAATCATGATAAAAAAATGTCACCACAAAATCATCAGGTTAAATTTGTGCGAAAGCACTTAAATTTCAATTTTAAACGATGCTCCAGCATTTTTGTCGTGATTTTGTATATCATATACATACAGATACAAATTATACAGATACCGTATATGCAAAAATGACAAATAAATTATTTTTTCTTAATTTTTTGACAAATAATTTTAGAACGGTTCCTACTTCATCGTCGTCTTCACCCACCAGCGTCGGTGGCTTGCAGTAATTCGCATATCCACAACTTCCCACGCAAATCAGGATTAGTGCTGCAATAATCGGAAAAAAAATTTTCATAACCCAAGCATCTAAAAAATATTGTTAAGTTTTGATTTAAATATAACAAGTCTTTTTAAAAAATCTTTTATTAGTTAAATGTTTACTGTTTGTCTATCCAAAATCTGACTTGATGCTTTGAAATTAAGCAAATTTTTTACAGTCTGCAAATCTTTTTTGAAAATTCTTAAATTTCTGGAATTAAAGGCAAGAAAACACAAGCTTTTATTAAAATTGTTTTCTTTTTCATGTTAAAAAGTTTTGCAGACAGTATTCAACGGATTAAATTTTTTGGGTGTCCTTAAAGTGACAAAAATTTTGGGCACTTAAAGCGCACGGTTTAAGGGGGTGGCATC
>SCLH01000991.1:109829-120633 GCA_004367855.1 Oikopleura vanhoeffeni | reverse complement strand
GGGGAACTATCGGGGGTCTGTTCCGATATTCCGCCGGCCAAAATGACACTTCCCCAAAATATTTTTGGTCTCTGTGTTCTGAAACACGCTCGTGCAGGTGAGGGTTAAGTTTTACTTACTAGATAAAATTATCGTACGAAATTTACTTGACCAAAACAAAGGCTTAACGTTCGTTCGTTTTGCTTACGTTCAAATTAAGTACCACTCAGAAAATATCTTAATTACAAGCGTGAAATATGAATGATTTTCTGGTCATTTTTGTGGTTTTGTCTCCTGAAATAAAGTAACTTCAATTCATTTTAGATACATTGTTTTTGGTACCTTGTTTGTACGTAAGCTAAACGTACGAAGCTTTTTGTCGCCTTTGTTTTGGTCAAGTACATAATGTACTGTACATTTTATACGCTAACTTTATGTACTAAATATAAAATATGCAAGGTTTTCTAAAGCGGAAAAGATTTGAATTATTTGTTGGTTTATACGGTCTTGAACCTATTAGAAACCTGACATTTTCTTCGGAAATTAAATAACAGTTTTTTGACACACTTTCATGAAGTTTCGTTATTAAATTTTTTTTTTAAATAAAGTGCGATAAAAACATCCATATTCAAAAAATATTTGTCAGCCTTTTGAAACTAAGATTTTTAATTTTTCAAAAAATTGTTACAAAATTGGAATCAAAATTTTTATTTTTTTCAAAAACAGACTTTTTCTATCATTTTATACTGATTTCTTGATAAACAAAATTGCAAGGCTGACGACTACAAGAAAAGTTAAAATGTTCAAATTTGAAACTTTTTCGCGTTGAAATCTATAGGGAAAATCCAGAAATTTATGTTTTTTAAATCTACAAAATAATTGAGCTGAAGAATGATATTTCTATTTTTTCAATTGTGAATTGAATTGAAAATTTGTTTTATTCTTATTTGATTTTCATGTGATGACGGTATACCGCGGTATAAGCAAGCAAAAGTCAAAATTTACCACAAGAGGTGCTAGTTGATGATTATTTTGTTTTATTAAAAAGTTGACTACGCGAAATCTTTTGGTGATATTTTTGAAGCGAAGCGATGCGGTTAAAATTGACCTTAAACTTATTTTAAGGGTTATCTACTGTGATTTAAATAAAAATATTATGAACTCTAAATTATTTTTGAAATTTATTGTGATAAAGCCATTACCGGAATATTGAGCCGATGTTTTTTCAGAGGTGATTAATTTGCATTTACAAGCCTCACTATCTATTTTTTCACATAATTTTTAGAAAGTTTTCGAACAGTTATCTTCTTTTTTGCTCCAAAAACCCTATTATGTTGCCAAATATTTATTCGCCGATAAGCTCTTTATACATCTCCGTAACTTGTTTAACTAAGTTACAGATAAAATGTGATTTTAGAGTCTCAAAGTTAGACATTTGAACTCGATTTAGAAAGTACTCGTGTTGACGTGAATAAAACATCTCTAAATGCCATCAATTCTAATTTTGTTCAGTCGTATCACTTTGTTCCCCCCTTGTTTTGATGCAGATAAAATTAAATACATCGCATATCGATCACAAAAATGTCATGATTATGTCCGATTATCGTAATAAGGCCTCCATTTTGTTCGTCTCAATTCACTGAGTTAAACGATATAAATTTTAATATTAAAAATTGCTTAAGGGGATTGTGGGTGCTTCCAGCAATGTGCTGGGGGAAAATAAGCCGTTTTTAAAAATCAAATATCTTTCGTGAGAATTGAATGAACGTTTATTTTTCCAATTGTATAGAAATTTTTATTTCCAATTGTATATTGTAGCCCGTAACCTTGAAATGTCAAAAATTGATTTATTTTTAGAAAATATTATCACATCAACCTTTAAAGATACAAACGCTAATTCTAGGTATTTCTTCCATTAAAGCTTACGTCATATCCACGTTCAAAAATCACACTATGCCAATTAATTGGTCAAAAAAATCTCTACATCGAACTAAATAATATTTCATCACCCTCATCATCTTAACTTCGCCGAAACATCTACTTGTTGACAATTCCCTTGTATGTAGTTTATTAAATATAGCAAAATTGTACATTATTTACAAAAAAAGTATATCTCAGAACGCTATCATCAGATTCTTTTCTCTTATTCATAATCATTCTCGATTATCTTATTACAACTTTTTGACTAAACAATCAATTTAATAATTTTTTTCATTATTTCTCGCAATCAACTATTTATTTGCTGACTAATTATGCGCCGCATTATCACATTTGATTAGGCTAAAAAATGAATAATTGAAAAAAGGGTCAAAATTGTAACAATTATAATATTGGAACTTTCATTTAGTGTAATTTTTGCTGTGAATTATTTTTTGTAATTTGAACTATTCAATGGTGAAATTGTAAATAAATAAATAATTTTGCAAGAAATCTGATGTTCCAAGAATGTTATTCGATAGGACAAAAAGTTTTTATGCTTGCAATCAATTACTCATGTGCTGGATGGTCGGATACAAGAGAACAAGACCGAATTTGAGACCGTGGGTGAAATAACTACTATGCACCCACAATCTCCTTTAAGACGCATTTAATAGTCATAAAAATAAATGTTAAGCCTGTAATTAGATTCCGTTCAAATTAGTACATATTTTCATTTTATGTCCCATGCGATAGTTCTAAAAATATATAAAGGGGGTACAGTTCACTTTAGAAAATTTTCTGAAAATTTTGCACTACTGTATACTGATTTGACCAAAAAACCACAATGGTGATAGTCTCACATTTCTCAGACGTCAATTTCGGCGACCAGGAGACTTTAAAAACCGAATATGAAGGAGTATAAATTTTTGGTAGACAAAATTTTTGGTCAATTTTTTTACTCCTATTTTTTGCTATGAAAAATGCGTAAGTAGAATTACAAAGTTTGGCTTTATTTGTTCACCATAAACCGACCGCTTTCAATGCAAAACAAATATATGGAAAATATAATGGAAAATTGAAATATTTCGTTAATTTTTATTTTACCTGCTGTGCTGATTTTCGCTCCCGCAAATTTTACAGCAAAAATAGGCATTTTTGAAAATGTCTACCAAAATGTATACTCCAAAATGAAAAGTCATTTTTCTGACTCACTACAAATCTGATTAACAAAATTATTTTTGCAAAAATATAACCTGGCACAGATCTTAAATCCGGTCTCGCCAATTTTTCTAAGTAACCTTTGTTCAAGAGATAAAATAATATTTCTTGAAGCAGATCAGCTGGAAAAAAAATATTGAGGCCGGATGAAAGCTTTGAGTTTATATTTTTGGAAAAATAATTTTAGTGATCGGATGTGTATTCGATTGAAACGGTTAAAAATTATTTTTTAACAACAAAATTAAAAAAAATATTCTCATGAATACAATTTTTATACGGACATAAAATGATTTTTATTTAATTTGAGCAAGATGGAATGTTTCAAGATCACAGTATGATCGGGTTAAAGTAATCTCTATGTATGCACTTTGCTTCACCCTAAAATAATCGCGTCTAACTTTGACATTATTTGACTCAGTCAAGATTAGGCTTTAAATTAAATTTTCAATACTTTGTACAAAATTATATCTATTATCTATAAACTGTCACAGATATTTTTCAAAATCATGTAAAATACGTTTTACACACGTTCACCAAAAAAGTGTAAGCTGTACATTATAAGATAGTATAATGCTATTTCAAAACGTTTCAGAAGCGTATCAAGATATCAAATGAACTTAAATTTGAATTATAGTACTTTCTCACAGAAAACTGTGAATTTTGCGTTTATAACCAAAATAAGATTCGAAATAGTACCGCAAAATCCTTCTTATCAATGGTACAATTTTGAAATTCAATTGGTGGTGAGTGAATAACTTCCAAAATAGTACTAAGAAGAAAAAAATACTATCTTTTGGTGAATTTATTTAGTCGAATTATAATAGCCCCAAACGGTTGTTTTGGTTTACGGTGATTTCAAATGTTTTCTGCATCGTGATCTAAAGGGTCAAATCTGTGAATTGAAAATTTCGGGTCGATTTTTTTAAATTCCTTCATTTTGTTATTAATCGTGTTTTGGCGGAAATCAGCAGTACCACTGGTACTGTACCAGTAAAATACCAACTGACGAAATATTTAATTTTTTATTTCTGCATCGAACAGAAGATTTTTGCTACAGAAGACTTTGTATTGCACACTAACTTTGTGGCATGTTTAGTTTTCAAACTGGTAGAAAATACAGGGGAGGGGCAATATCGACGAGAGTTTTTTTACAAAAAAATACGGCGATATTGGGCAGTTTTGGCGATATTGGCAGATTCGGCGATATTGGCACTTTCGGAAATATGGGGACAGAAATAAATTTTTTTGATCAAAAATTGAAAACGCGTGAGCGTTCGGAATGACGTCATAATTCAAAAAGTTTTTTTCATTTTATAAGCAGTTTTACACTAGGTTCAAATGAAGTAAAATATCAAAATCATAGGAAGTACGAACCACGCCGAACGCAATCAAATCAAAAATTCAAACTAGTAGATTTAGAAAATTAAATCTTAAAATATGGCGTCATTCATGACGCACTCAAAGTAATTTGTTATAAAAACCTCAAACGCCCACGCAATTTCGGCGATATTGGCTCATTCGGAGATATTGGCAAATTCGGTGATTTTGGGTCATTGAGTAGTGCCCCCGCGTAGTAGGTGAAAAAAACTTGACAAAAGAATAATAATTCCAATTTTGGTTTCATTATTTGAATCGAGGGTAAAAAGAACATTTTAACTTTAAAGCTTAATGTTTCCAAATTACATTTAATCATGTAAATTTGACAGCCGTGAGAACATTACGCCGTGAAACTAACGATGAGGAGGTAGATTTTTCTCTAATCACTCCAGTTAAAGGATAAAAAAAACTTGTTCCGGCTTTGCAGTGTATTCATTAATTGCTTTTGATTTGTGTATGCTCGGGTTGATGTGTGATGTGGAGTTCTGGAGTCACGCGCTAATAATTTTGTCTTTGAATGCCATCAGCGTTCATATCACCTGATTAATTTAAGACTTTTATTCTTGATGAGCCCAATAATCAATCAATTACAAATTTAAATCGTGTTATATAAAAAAATTAAAATGACGAAGAGAAAAGAATTTTTATGATGAAAGATATTAAAAGTAAATTTCTTGAATTACAAAATGCCATAATAATTTATGGGAGATAGATAAATTGCATAAGTTAAGTTTTTAGCATTTATTTAATTATTTGCACAAACTAGTTTTAATAAAAAACACCTCGTCTTTGAAACCAATGCGCTTTAATCGGTACCATTAATCTCTATTATGTCAATTTCAAATTCTGTTTGTACTTTGGCTCGATATAATATAATGGAGGCGTTTTAAAGTAGAGCAAAACAGTATTTTGTGCGGGGTTTAAATATAGATACGAAGAGATAATCGCTCTAAAGTAGAATCTGATGGTTCAAAAGTTTACGGAATTTGTTCTTTAGTAAAGAAAGATTATAAATTTGAATCCAGTGGCGCTGAAATGGTGAGGTGTGATTGCTAAATTTCTATTTATTCTTCTAAAAGAATGATCACGAGTTTTTGTTTTTCGTTCGTTCAATTGAAATTTATTAATAAAAAAATCAAATTTCAAATTGACGCCAAATTCTTAAAAACCATATTTCACTGTTTCAAATTTACAGATTTACAGCTTAATTACCATTTTCCATTATTTTATAATAATTCAGAAAATTTCCCTTCATTAACTTTACATTGCATAATGAACGCTACTGTTTATTTTGATGTCATAATAAAAGGACTAACTATGTTTTCGAATATTTCAGATGATATATCGAACAATATTCTCATTGTTAACCTAACGGTGAAGTTTGCTGAAAATTGATAGAATCGAGTGTCAAGATAAAACAATGATTAATAATGTAAGATAGTACATACTGTGATTCGGCTATATTAATTAAATATCAATTTTCTTAGAGTTTTATTCATTTTGGGGAACGAGAGTAGCGGGAATCGCTCAGAAATATTATTTTACGTATATGAGTAATAAAAAATTATTTCAAAAATTATTATTTTTTATTCAAATTAGAACAATACCTCAAATTTGGTGAAATTGCATCTGACATATTTAATTATTAAATTTATGGTACAAACCAGAATCCCAGAAATTTTTTGTTTTGATGATTTTATTAGAAATTTTATGGTTTTTATTGAACCGGAAGCTCAATCCCGTAACAATTCTAGAATTCCAAGAATTGTTAACAATTATAGATATTGGAGATTATTTAGTGGTAATTTTTGCTGTGATGTATTGATTTTGTATTGGAGACTATGTCCAATGTGGTGAATTGTAAATAAATTAATAATTTTGGCAAGGAAATCTGATGTTCAAGAAGTAGTATTCGATAGAAAAAGTTTTTATGCTTGTCACTAATTACTCTGTGCTGGATGGTTCGGATACAAAGAACATAGCCGATTTGAGACCGTGGGTTGAAATAACACTATGCACCCACAATCTCCTTTAAGACGCATTTAATAGTCATAAAATAAGTGTAGCTGCGTAATTGTAATATTAGTACATAATTTGCAATTTTAGTCGCCATGCGATAGAGTTCTAAAATATATAAAGGGGTACAGTTCACTTAGAAAATTTTCTGAAATTGCACTGAGTATACTGATTGTACCAAAAACACAATGGTGATAGGTCTCACATTTCTCAGACGTCATTTGTGGCGACAGGAGTACTTTAAAAACGAGATATGAAGATATAGAATTTGTGGTAGATCAAAATTTGGTCATTTTTTACTCTATTTTTTGCATGAAAAATGCGTAAGTAGAATTAAAAGTTTAGGCTTTATTTGTCACATAACGACCGCTTTCAATGCAAAACAAATATATGGAAATATAAGTGAAAATTGAAATTTCGTAATTTGTTATTTACCTGCTGTGCTGATTTTCGCTCACGGCAAATTTAACAGCAAAATAGCTTTTGAGAAATGTCTACAAAAATGTATCCAATGAGAAGTTTTTCTGACTACTAGAAATAGATTTGCAAATATTTTGCAAAAATTACCTGGCAGATCTTAATTCGGTCTCGCCATTTTTCTAAGTGACTGCTGTTCAAGAGATAAAATAATATTTCTTGAAGCAGATCAGCTGAAAAAAATTGAAGCGGATGAAAGCTTTGAGTTTAATATTGTGGGAAAATAATTTTAGTGAGTATGTGTATCGATTGAACGGTTAAAAATTATTTTTTAACAACAAAATAAAAAATATTCTCAGAATACAATTTTATAGCGACATAAAATGATTTTATTTAATTTGGAGCAAATGGAATGTTTCAAGATCCCAGTATGATCGGGTAATAAATCTCTATGTATGCACTTGCTTCACCCTAAAATAATCGCGTCTAACTTTGACATTATTTGACTCAGTCAAATTAGGCTTTAAATTAAATTTTCAATACTTTGTATCAAATTATATATATTTATCTATAAACTGTCAACAGATATTTTTCAAAATCATGTAAATACGTTTTACAACATTCACCAAAAGTAGTGTAAGCTGTACTATATAAGATAGTATATTGCTATTTCAAAACGTTTAGAAGCGTATTAAGATATCAAATGAATTGAATTATAGTACATTTCTAACAGAAAACTTTGAATTTGCGTTTATAACAAATAAGGATTCGATAGTACGTCAGCAAATCTTCTTATCAATGGTAAATTTTGAAATCAATTGGTGGTGAGTGATAACTTCCAAATAGACATAAAGAAAAAAATACTATCTTTTGGTGAATTATTAAGTCGAATTATAATAGCCCTAAGGGTTGTTTTGGTTTACGGTATTTAAATGTTTTCCGCATCGATCTAAAGGGTTAAATTTGTGAATTGAAAATTATTGGTCGATTTTTTAAATTCCTTCATTTTGTATTAATCGTGTTTTGCGGAATCAGGCAAGTACCACTGTACTGTACAGTTAATACAATGACGAAATATTTAATTTTTTATTTTTGCATCGACCGGTGGTTTTAAATATTACAATATCATTCAAATTTGTATTTTGCTACAGAAGACTTTGTATTGCACACTAACTTTGGTGCATGTTAGTTTTCAAACTGTAGAAATACAGGGAGGGGATATCGACGAGAGTTTTTTTTACAAAAAAATACGGCGATATGGCAGTTTTGGCGATATTGGCAGATTCGGCGATATTGCACTTTCGAAATATGGGGAAGATAAATTTTTTTGATAAAATTGAAAACGCGTGAGCGTTCGATGACGTCATAATTCAAAAAGTTTTTTCATTTTATAAGCATTTTAACACTAGGTTCAAATGAAGAATATCAAAAATCATAGGAAGTACGAAACCCGCCGAAACATCAAATGAAAAATTGCAACTAGTAATGTTTAGAAAATTAAATCTTAAAATATGGGTCATTCATGACGCATCCAAGTAATTCGTTATAAAACCTCAACGCCACGCTAATTGTCGCGATATTGGCTAATCGGAGATATTGCAAATCGGTGATTTGGGTCATTGATAGTGCGCCTCTGTAGAGTGAAAAAACTTGACAAAAATAATATTCTCAATTTGTTTTCATTATGAATCGAGGTAAAATAGAACATTTAAACTTTAAGAATTTTAAAGCTTATTTAATTGTAATGAGTGAAAATTTGAGGAGCGAAGGACTCAAATTTTTCAATTACATAAATCTAGTAATTTGAAAGCGTTGAGATCTACGCGTGAACTAGCATTGAGGAGTGTATGATTTCTCTAATTCATCCGTAATGAAAAATACTGTTCCGTTGGGTGGTAATATTTAATTGCTTTGTGATTTTGTGTCTCGGTGATGTGTGATGTGGAGTTCTAGAGTCACGCGCTAAATTTTCTTTGAATGCATCACGCGTTCATCACCTGATTAATTTAAGACTTTTATTCTGTGACCAGATAACAATAATTACAAATTTAAATCGTGTTATTAAAAAAATTAAAATGACGAAGAGAAAAAGAATATTTATTGATGAAAATATAAAATAATTTTTGAGATTAACAAAAATGCCAAATAATTTATGGGAGATAAAAATTGCATAAGTAAGTTTTTAGCATTTTTTAATTATTCTGCACAAACTAGTTTTAATAAAAAACCTCGTCTTTGAAACCAATGCTTAATCGGTACCATTAATCTCTATTATGTGCAATTTCAAATTCTGTTTGTACTTGGCTCGTATAATTAATAGGAGGCGTTTAAAGTAGAGCAAAACAGTATTTTGTGCGGGGTTTAAATAATATAGTACGAAGAGATAATCGTCTAAAGTAAATCTGATGGTTCAAAAGTTTACGGAATTTGTTCTTTAGATAAAGAAAGATTATAAAGTTTGAATCAAGTGGCGCTGAAATGGTGAGGTGTGATTTGCTAAATTTCTCATTTATTCTTCAACATAATGAATCACGGAGTTTTTGTTTTTCGTTCGTTCAAATGAAATTTATTAATAAAAAATCAAATTTCAAATTGACGCCAAATTCTTAAAAACCAATTTCACTGTTCAAATTACAGATTTAAGCTTAATTACCATTTTCCATTATTTTATAATAATTCAGAAATTTACTTCCATTAACTTTACAATTGCATAATGAACGCTACTGTTTATTTTGATGTCATAATAAAAGGACTAACTATGTTTTCGAATATTTCAGATGATATTATCGAACAAATATCTCCATTGTTAACCTAACGGTGAAGTTTTGAAAATTGATAGAATCGAGATGTCAGCATAAAAATCATGTAATAATGTAAGATAGTATGCATACTGTGATTCGGCTATATTAATTAAATATCAATTTTCTAGAGTTTTATTCATTTTTGGGGAACGAGAGTAGCGGGAATCGCTTAGAAATATATTTTTACGTAATGAGTAATAAAAATTATTTCAAAAATTATATTTTTTATTCATAGAGAAAATACCTCAAATTTGGTGAAATTGCATCTGACATATTAATTTATAAATTTATGTACAAACAGAATCCCAGAAATTTTTTTTTTTGATCTTATTAGAAATTTTATGGTTTTATTGACAGGAAGCTCAATCCGTAAATTCTAGATTAAAAATCTCAAAAACTTTCAATTGTAATATATAAGCCGAATCATTTAAATTCGGCGTGATTTTACGCCATGGTTAAAACAGTGAAAACGATTAAACGTTTATCGTCAGTGTTTACTGAGCGCAATGTTTCAGTTCGCTTATTCAATTTTAGAGGTAAAACATTCAGCCAATAAGCGCGTGCTCTCATTTCGAGCGTGCGCAATGACGAGCTCTACAGAGTAATCACTCAATTGATAAAAATAAGACTTAACCCTTGGATGCATTCTAAAAAAATGACTTTTTACAGCCCAACTGTTTTGTAGTTTTTGATCATGCGGCTGAATGTCTTTGATCAGGTATGGGCGTCCGAGTAAAAATATCGTGCTCGAATACCGAGCAGGTCCGAGAACGTCGACCGAACGATCTTGAAATCTGCTGGATGCTTCCTGTTTTGATGAGAAAGAAATAGTTAGGATGAAAACTAAAAAAATTGTTGAAAGGCCAAGGTCAGCAATTGTGAGAATAGAGAGAAGAAATGATTTGTTAATCTTGAATGTTTTCGATGGGATAAGTGATTAAACCCAAATTTTGCCATGCTCAGTTTTGACATTTTTTTAAATTTACAAATCTGATGAAGTATTTTTTAATTTGAGTTTGTTCAAAAATAGAACATTTTTTCATTCTCAAAACATATTTTTTGACAAACTGCATTTT
>SCLH01000991.1:97096-109798 GCA_004367855.1 Oikopleura vanhoeffeni | reverse complement strand
CAAAACTTTCATTTTCTGTCATATAGCCGAAATCTCTCCTAACTGCAATTTTTTTCGCGTTTTTTGACCAATCGCGCAGCTATATAGCCGAATCACAGTATAGCCGAACTACTATCTTACCGTAATAAATTCGCATGATGTTACAATAATCCGGTCAAATTAACAGTATTTTTTGAAGGTTTTTAATAACACAGAGTGAATATCAATTGTTCTGATCTCTTAGATGGCAGACAGAATATTTTAAATAATTCAAAAATAAAATACGATATAAAGTTTAAAAAAATTGAAATCAACAAGTCAATTTGTTTTTATAACGACATTGAATATATTTTCAGACAAACGTTACACAATGTATCTCTGAGACAATGTAAACAAATCGTGAAAAAACTTCAAAATCCGGCAATTTCATCTAAGGCTCGATTACACATCATGTTAGGTTTCGCAAAGCTTTATTTTTTCGTGCTATCTTTTTTTGATCTCCACACTGAAAATGGCTGTTAAATCTTAACTTCAATAAAAAAGACCTTTGGTCGAAATGAATATATATCTTGCCGATTTTATCCATTTATAGCCTATCTTGTTACAACCTAAAACTTCAATGCGCGCCTAAGGGTTAATTTTGATAAATTTTGAAATCACGGTCAACTATGAAAGTAACAATTTTTAGGTGCACCAATTATATAATGCCAATTTAATGATTTAAACATCGGATGCCAAGTCAAGTTTTTTCGGCGTATCAATTTCATAATCCAAATTAACGAGTCATGACGTAACTTGCAAAAAATCTAGCTCTAAGACAATCTGACGATAATTTAAAACACACCGAAAGTTCAAATTAAATGTAGTTTTTACTATAAAAATGCAGAATTTTTATCTCGAAAACCAAAGAATAATTTCATAAGAGTATTTAAACGCCTTTGAGTGCCCACAAGAGGCTTATCACATTCTCAAAAAGGCTAAAGCTGAGATCCCTAATTACGTTTTTAAAAGCCCATAATCTTATTTTTTAAACGAACCTGAAGTGAACGTAAAAGCAGGATTAGGCGGCTGGAAAAACGTACCTCCGAAATCAATTGATTATCGTGTGGTTTGCTGACAGCAAAAGTGACATATAATTTAACATGATAAATCTACATATATTTACATCAATAAATTTCTTCTCAACCAGAAAAATATTTTTAAAATTCAAATTATCATACTAAGCAGCTCATCAAATTTTACAGGAAGCCAAATTATTTATGGTACGTTGGATTTTAGCAAATAGGCTGTCCGCGGCCAAAACATGTTTTCCGGATTTTCAATGATGAAAAAAGGCAAAGCTTGATAATGAACATATAACAAAATATACATTGTTTATAGTTTTAATAATCATGAAAAAATACATTGAAAACTTTGCAAAAATGAGCGATTTTGATTGGTTTTAATTTCAACCAATCAAAATCGACCTAGATTGTCTAAATTTTAATAGCGTAAAAATTCAAAGTTTTTGTCAAATCACACGTATGAGTCATTCAATTTCAAATTGTTTGCTTGTCTGCAGACAGCCAACGTACAAAACCTTAAAAGTTTCTGAAAATTTCAAAGAATCACGATTTAGTATAATTTACAGACTGTCTTATTTTGCTCAAAATTTGAAATGTTTGGGTATCTACGCCGTAGATTCTACGGGTTATTAATTGAAATGTTTCAATTGACGGGAACAAGATTATTTAGATAAAATCCTGCCAGTTTTCTATTCTAATTTACATTTGAAGTTAATTAAAAACTAGTGATTCTTTTGTAGTATTTTACAAACTTAATTATTCAATTGAATGAAAACATAGAATGAAAGCCAAGAAATAATGGAAGAACTAATTAAGGAAGATAAAAAAACGTGTTTTAACAAAAATTGATTATTCTACCGCATTAGGGTGGCCGCCGTCAGCAAAAAAAATTGATAATTTTTTTATTATTTTTTTTTCGAAATTTTTGAATTTTTTTATTATTGTGTATTTTATTTATAGTTTGTTTTTCAAATTCAACTTGTTACAGACGCAGTCTTAGCCCGATTTGATTGCTTTAAATTTAACCAATCAGAATCGTAACTTCGCCATGTTTCTGGCCACCTTGTGTCAACATAAAGAAGTCACTTACTATAATTGAAAAAAATTTAGCCCACAAAAACACAAGGAAAATTTTCGAGGTATGTTGATCTGTCTTGAAAAACCTACTCTGACAAACAAAAAGAACACAAAAACTTAAAGTTCATGTGTATTTGCTTTTTGGGTAGATCACTAATACTGCTATAACATAGTAAAACGCTTTTTTTTTTTCGAATCGGGCATTAATTGTGCGCACCTGAGGCCGATTCTCATACTGAAAATGCGTTTAATTTTCGCTTATTAACACAATCTGCTCGAAACAAAATAATTCTCTCGATAATTTATTCAAAACTTTTTCACTTTTATTATGGATAACCGAAACGGTAATAAAACACATTTTTTAAAATGAAAATATAACAAACAAACATAAAGAAAGACAATAAGCCAAAATTTTGTTGTCTAGACAATTTCTGAACTTTTGAGAGTGATTTCGAAAACATCTGAGAAAATTACTTTTGACGGCAGACACATTATATCGCATACTTAGAATCTTTCACGAGTTGTACGAAAACGTTCAAAATGATAAACCGGGAAATTAATGTTTTCGGTACATGACAGAATAATAACAAAAATCATTTCTCAAAAATCAAAAATGTTAAAAAAGTGGGTGCTCATCAAATTTCAAGGTAAACCCAAATAGTTTCCGATGCGCCGAATTTCGAACACTTCATTTTGAACGATCCAAAAACATGAAACAGTGAGGTAGAGGCTGCTTTAAAGGTCAAATATACCACGAAGCAAAGCTCACTTAATCTGACTTGACTTAGTTTTCAGCTTTAAGGCGTGATCTGGAATCAAGATTTTTTGACTGTGGAGAAAAAAACAGTCATCACACCCGGCAGACTACGTTGAACAAATTATTATTTGCACCATCAAATCGGAGTAAAAATTACATCAGGGAGTCTTTTAGCAAAGTGACTTTCAACTGTGAGGTCAAAATTTCGGACAAAAGACTGAATTCAATAACCCCAAGAAATTTTTTTATTAAATTTACTTTATGAATTTACAGGAAAATATAATAAAATCCGGCATTCAATTTTTGTTTGTCACAATTAAATTTTATAATTTTTGAAATCTGATTATTATATCGAAGATTATCCTTCGGTCTTCTTTCACACTCAAGCGTCATAACTGTGATTTCAGAAAACATAGTGACCAATCAAATCACACGATTCTTAAAATAAGATGACAATCGTGTGATTTGATCGGTCACTATCTTTTCTGACGTCAATTTTAGCATCAGAAACTTTGAACAAAATTTAGATGAAAAATTAATCAGACCAGCCGTTCTAAAGATAATTATTTACAGTATATTTAAAAATATTTTAGTTTTGTCGTTTCTTATTTCTTTAGAATTTTATTCAAATTTTCTTAAAAACGCTATGGCATTGATACAACACATAAAATAAAAATTCGGAGAAGACCATTTCACAGGAATTTATTTGAGAATTTTGCTACATTATTTTTTGCCCTAAAGGCTCAATCAGAAGTTTAATTTTTCAACAAGTGACATTTTGGGCGGTCGAAGATTAAAATACTTTCGATTTGCAATGTGTAGTCATTACTGTAAAAAACAGTTGCAAGATTGTACCGTTAAATTGGATCGAACCTGTCTAAAAGTTTATTGAAAATGTGGCATACGTGGGGCTCCCAGAGCGAAAAGGGGGAAATAATATTTGGATAGATGATAGACACAATCAACTTCCTATCACTCCTTAATTTTGTAGCGGTTTTAGTCAGAACTTTTACTCTATAATTTTTAAACTTTGACCAACGAATTTTGTTTGATAAGATTTATCGATTACCAGAATAAATTATCCTTTGAACCGAAAATTCTATTTAAGAACATGGTGCATATTTGTGTCAGGGCGCACAGTATCTTTTTTGAAGAGTATTTAACAATAATTTTGTCCAATCGACCGCTCCACTTTCTAATTTTTGCTATATTATCTATTTTTAATTTTTATAAAACAAACTAGGAACTTTTAAGGAATTGTATTTGTTAAAACTAGTACAATCCATTCAGAGGGTCACGCTTATAGCGTGAAAAATTACGCGTCTCTGATTGGCTTTCAGAAATTGGCCCCTTCAACATGACAGGAATAGATGAAAAATCTTTTGCGTTGAACATCGGTGCCCTCTGAGTGGATTGTATTTCTTGAGCCTTGGATTTATTACTATCATTTTTGAAACATTGTTTTTTATTCGATTTAAAAATAAATATTATCCAAATTCGAGACCCATTTTTGCCAAAATACTCTGATACAAATTTTGCAGAAAAAATATTGGCTCTAAAAAACAAAATACTGACAAACAAAGTACTGACGAAAAAATACTGGTATTCACTAAATGAAATTCCTTTTTGCAAAACCGCTAGTAATTTAAAACAATGAAAATAACGCCTACACTATAAATCACGCTGCTGGCGCTGATTGGCAGAGAAATTTCATTAATAAAACTCCTTATATTTTTAGTAAAACTAAATAGTCTTGATAAGCTTTCGATTTATTATAATCATTTTCAAATCACGNCGTGATTTGAAAATGATTATAATAAATCGAAAGCTTATCAAGACTATTTAGTTTTACTAAAAAAATGCCTTTAAATTTTATCTCGACAAAACCAGAATAAAACTCCTTATGTATCTATAATTATATCTATAATTTTGAATATATTTTCCTGTAGAATACACTTCAGTTTTTGATGTAAAAGGTGCGTCATCAAAATGAGGCGGGGAGAAAATCGCGAAAAAGAGCAGCCAATTACATGCGCGCAAATTTCCCCGCTATTCCCCGAAAAAATTTTTATACAATTAATTTGCTTTTAGAAGCACCTGATTGATGAGGGAAAAAATAATTTCCCACGCTTGATCTTGAAAGTATGAAGTTAAGTGTATAACTCGTTTACAGGCATAACCTCTTTTATGTTATATTAAAAAAACCCCTCAAAAAAAACTGTTTTCGAACAAAAATATCGCCTTTACGTTTTTATTATTTTATAAAGCGTCTCCTAAAATAGGCTCTCTATTACAGATAATTATTTTGACAATAATTCGCAAGCATCATTAAAAAAAGTGATATAAGGTTATACTGACTCAAATTGTTGTTAATAGAAGTTAATGAAGGGGTATTTCATAGACTGTTTTATCAGGTTTTTAATTTGTTGATATAACAATTTCAAAATACGAAAATGAGTCACTTCCGAAAACGGTACTTACGGTACTTTTACACAACCAAGAAGACATAGTGGCGTGACATCTTTAACCGTTTCAGATTGAACCTCATATCTAGGTTTAAATGAGTTTCATGCATGTTGGACCTACGCGATTTCAAACTGACAATATTTATGAAAAACTTTTACCTAAAATCCGGGAAAATGACCATTTTTAGTAAATGATACTGAATGTTTGGTTTCATTCACTAAAAATGGGCTTTCTTTTCAGATTTGAGATACATTCTCTGATATATTAAATTTTATTTTCAATACGTACTAAGAAAAATCGGTATTTTTTAAGTGCCCCATTTGCAATGGTTTGAAAGCCAGTCGTGAAAGTAATCTGAAGTTCTCAAAACTGAAACTTTATTTTTCAAACGTTAGTATGACATTATTATAAGGGTTCTGGGCACGAAAATTGTGAATACAGAATGATACTAGAATTCTGTATAACCAGAATAAAAAAACGGAAAAATTGACGGTCTCATTATTTTTTTGGCTTGATACTCATTTCTATTCGAATTTTTTAGATGAACGTTTATAAATTAGTCTATGGTGAGTTCGATTGAATAGTTATGCACTCTTTCACAAAAATTACATTCTTAATTTTTAAAGGTGAACTATTTTCTGAAGATTTAGTTGCATAAAATGTTCCTTGTAATTGCATCATTTTTAAAAAAAATTCGAATCATTCAAAGTAACCGAACCTTAACAAAATTACGCACTTCTGTAGATAATTTAAGTTTGCCGATCTCGGATTTTGAAGAAACGTGTGGTACCTTCGATAATTTGCTGAATTTATTGCATGAAAAAGTTGAGACAAAAAACTTTGCGCTCAGTTTTAATATCGTCTTTTAAGATCGTCGTTTTAAAAACCTTTACAATTAAGGACATTTAAAATATCAAACCCGCAATCTATTTAAAAAATATCACTGTCAGAAAAACAAACGATGTAGCTAGGATGCATAATAAAGGATCTGTTCTCACTATATTTCAAAAAAAATGGCAATCCCATTTATTATCGACAAAACAACACTGAAGATCCCTATTCGGGAATATTTCACATCTGAAAAATTACAGAAAATAGCATAAAATTAAAAACAAAATTTTGTTTTGACTTTTGTTGTCGACAAATTGCAATTATGGATTCGACGATAATAGAAAGGGATCGACCTCGAAAGGGATCGATGATAATAGAAAATATGTGCCTTTCTGAAACGACCACATTTTTTTTACTTTTAGGTTATTGAAATGTAACAGTTTTCCGAACCAATAGTTATCGAACAACCAGAGCTTGTATTGCAGCAGAGAGTTGGTTCAAATCCGTCTGACTGCCGAAAACATTAACGGGATTAGACGAAACAAAAATATAGTAATTTATAGATTAAAGATTTTCGGATTTTCCGTAAAACAAAAAAGATTTCATCAGTCAATTCATGGAACCTTTTCAAGCGCTCAAGTTCCATCCAAAATAAAAAAAATGTCAAGATTAACTATTGGTCGTAACAAATAATTTGAGTGATTTAAAACCAATTATTTCAAGTGATTTATGTTTAAAATTCAATCAGCAGCTATCGACTTTTTAATTCGGAGTGAGAATTTTTTTTTTAATTTTTAAAAAAATATTCACGCCTTAAAAATTAGGCTAATTTTTATTCAATTTCTGCATTATACTAATTTTTACGTGCAACAATTTGCAATTTTATAGACCGTTCCCGATTTAATACAACGAAAAATAGTCCGAAATGTTATCCTAAATTTAACCTTTCATCCAACGTGGTTTAGAATCTGTCTTGCTTGTATCGGAAATCTAAGATATCCCTTTAACACCTTTTGGGTGATTTGAAAGATGTAGGTTGGGGGAGCCAATCCTAACACTCCTGAGACCCCTTCTAGCCACTCATGAGGCCGCTTTCTCTTCTTTTCAGCCTACATCTATCAAATCACCCAAAAGGTGTTAAAGGGATATAGAGCAAAAAAAATTTTCTATATAATGAACAAAAATTTTCTAAAATTCGTGCGACATGATTGAGTTAAAATTATTAGCCAATCAGCGATTAATATTATGTTATTGGATGTGAACCCGATTTTTTTCTTGAAATTCTACGATATTTCTTTAAGATATGACTCCTTAAATATAATGACGAATTTTGGCAGGGTTAAACATGGATTTTGGAACGGGAAATGTAATATTTTGACACATTTTGACTGATGAGTCAAACACATTTTAATTTATCCAAGTATAGACATTGATTAATATTTTTGCAACGTTTTTGAAAATTACCTTAAATATTTGTTTCTCTTGTGAGATTTCGTTTTTTCAGAAGATTCTGGGTTTAAAATTCAAGGATTTTTGAGGATTTTCAGAATTTCTCTGTAATAATATAAATTTCTCTTGATTAGATTTTGGTATATTTAATTTTATTTCTAAACTAGGGATAATTTAAGAACTTGAAACATGAAAATGGTTATCTGAGTGTTCTGTGATTACTCTACGCTGGAGGGCGTAGTGAAAATAATGCTTCTTGCCTTCTGCACCACCACCACACCAAAAAATCGGTATGGTAAGGTGGTACTCTCCCCCCTTAAAAGTGCGTAGGCATTTGGGAATCCGGGCCCGTTTCAGGAGTGCATTTAGACGGGGTGCGATTCGATTGGGCCGACGCTATTTCTTCGCACCACCACCAGAATTGAAAGGGCCAATAAGGGGGACCCATGATAGAAAATTGGGACTACACTCCAAAAACTATAATTTTCTTGCCAAGTACTGTAATAAAATGCTTGAGGTATTGGTAAAAGACACTAAAATACAGACCTCAGCAATTTCATAACGTTATTTTTTTGACAAGACTTAACATATAGGCGCTATGACTATATTAGACTATATACAGTGGTTTACAACTTAAAGTCCCCCTGACCACTTAAAACCCTCCCTTTTTGGGCATATTTGATTTTCCCGGTGACCTGTGACCACTTAAAATCCCCCCAAAAAAATTTTTGTTATAATTATTAATAAATTTTTGTAGGAAAATTAATTTTTCTTAAAAGAACTTGATATTTTTTATTGAAATTTGGAAATGATCGATTTGCAGTCATTTCAGGTGCTGAACATTCGAGCTCATGATATAAGAAACCTTAAATTCACCTTTTGAATATTATTTTCTGTTATATTTTTATAGCGCGTAAAATACTTTGGAAAAAATGCTTAAATTTTGTACGATTCTCTTTTTTTGGTCTTCCCATTATTTCCCTGACTTCGGTACTTCAATTATAATTATTTCCTTGAATCGAAATGGTGAAACCCTAAAAAAATTAGGGTTTGAACAAAATAAATGACAAAATAAAATGAAACAATCCACTCAGAGGGCACCGCTTATTTCACGAAAACGATTCGTCATCTTTTCCTATCATGAGGAAGGAACAGCCAATCAGACCCCCCCCATTACTTTCACGTTTTTATCGGTGCCCTCTTAGTTGGCAGTAACACGAGATAGATTTATGAATAATTCCAGAATTATACCAAAAAAATATAGAGAAGAGATCTTTAGCAAATTTGGTGCTTCCGCGGAATTTAACTGTTCAAAACCTTATTCTTGCCGATTCTGATTTTTGGTTCGAAAACAGAATCACAAAATACATAAGTTACAAATTGAAAAAAACTTAATTTATACGTTCAAACCCCGTAATTATGAAACCAGCAGGTCTAACCGGGCTCAGTCAGCTTTCCAAGATAAGTAGCGTAGCAGTAGACATGGAATTGGCCAACTTCGCCGTAGCCTAGGTCCAACTTTCCATTCTAACTCACAGTTGCATGCAGCATGCCTGCTCATGCAAGTATTAACAAGAAGACTTTCTTTGTGGATGAGATTAACATCCTAAATATATTCAATGAACTACAGTTAATCTCTAAATCTCTAAGTAACTTACTCGACCGCTCCCTAACTCGAACTGACTAGAATAATGTTTAGGGCCGAGTAGAAAAAGTTGATTGGTCAACTCGTCTCTTATTGGTTGATACATGATCTTATTGGATTCAGCGTAGTCACGCCTACACACACATGAAGTATGCACAGTATGCAATGTAGTATGCACAGTGTACGTAGTGTACAGAGTATCCTTAGTATGCAGAGTATACTACTTAGCATGCACATATGAATTGGGTGCTACGTAGTCAGCTCTCCGCTCTACTTTCTTTTCCAAGAAAAGTGGTTTGCTTTCCGCTTTACTTTCCTTTCCAACGACACATAAAGTATGTAAATTACTCTTGTTCTCCTATGTTCCTCGATGAAAAAAATGAATATTTTTTATTTGATACTATGCTGTCAACTACTGCAAAATACAGAACATGACATGCAAAGCAATTTTATGACGTTATTTTATTCCTCCACTGGAACATAACATATAAATAATTGTGGTGTCACTACAAATCTATAGATTACCAGTCTTGTTATCTTTGTGATTACAGTATGCTGCAAATCTTCTAACCCCTCTTTTCAAGTACACGTCCGATTGACTCAATTTTTCATAGCGGATATGGTTTTATTATCATGATGTCTGAATAGATTCGGATATAAAACACGGAAAAATTCGACCATGTCTGATTTCAATTATTTCTGAGCACTTTTTGGTTTTTTTCTCAAATTAACCAAGAAATGTTTTTTTGATTTACAATTATGTCAATTTTTTCCGAATTGACGATTTTTTAATTTTTTTACCAATTTTGACAAATTTTCCAACAGAAAAATTTCCAGACCGATATTTTTATATATTTATACTCAGGCGTGCAAAAGGGAAGAGAAAGGGAAGGGAACGATTCTTGACGGAAACCAGCGAAGAGGGAAACGAGAGCCAAGGAAAGAGAAGAGAAGAGGGAACGACAAAACCGAGGGGAACGGGGATAAAAAGGGAAAGAAATTTCAAAAAGATTATGGGGTTAGAAAAGAGTTTTGGATCACTTATAGGTAAACACCCAAAAAGGAAATATCAGTTTTTTCATCTTTTATACAATACAGTTGATGTGAAGTGGAAACGAAAAAGCATGGGAATCGTTCCCTTTAACAAGCCTGCGCCTGAATGACACAACTATATCGACAAATATACGCATCATCGTCGACAAAACTACCGCTCAATTTTCAAAAAATTATGAGGAAAATTTATATGATAAGGTTAAAATTAGGAGTAGCAGTTGTTCCCTCCAGCACGTTTCATATGCTATACAGTATAGTATACAGTATAGTATAGTATACAGTATAGTATACTGTATAGCCTATACGACATAAATGTGTTCGAGAGTTTTACCTAATCAAATACTCAATCTTAGATTTTTTGATCCCTGTAATTATTTGTGATAATTTCAGGCAATTGCTAACGATTTTTCAAACATAGTTTGAAGTTTAGAGATTAGAGATTAAGTAATTTTTACTGAGTACATTTAACAGATGATTCAAAGAATGTAAAGCAAAAAAGTAAACTAGTAATGAGGAGTAAAAAAGTATTTCTTCGTATTTTTTCGTTTTTAATATAAATAATGTAAATTTTAAAATAATAAATAATGTAAATATGTAATAATAATGAAATAATAAATAATGTATATTATTTTTTTACAACACAAGCAATTTGCGAATTTGCAAAAAAACTTGCAAGTTTTTTTTGTTTTACCTTAAGGGGGTAGCAGCGATGTGACAGACTGGCGTCAATATAACTTACGAAAATAATTAGTTGGTTTATTTTTTTGTGTTTGTTATCGTTAGCTGAACAGCTATGGTATAGCTCATTTAAGATAATTTTTTTTTATCTATTTTAGGAAAGATTTGAGTTCGAACTTTTTTTGAATTCGTAAAATTTCAAAAAAATTCAAATATATACTTAAAATTCAGCATTTTTCACCCAAATTCTGATTTGTTTTTTTTCTAAATCTGTGAATAAAAACGAAAAAATAGCCACTTTAACTTTTTTCATGCATGTTTAATTTCTGAATGCTGTTTAACATAATCATAACTGTTATTTGTCACTTTTTTGTCAACTTTTTTTTAGTTTATGAAAATTTAGCAAATCCGTCCAAAATTTTTTTTCTTTTTTTTAATTCCCTTGAAAAAATCAGCCGATCAGTTGTGTCATTGTCTGGTATCTATTCGATTTCCGTATTTCAACCGATGGAAGGTCCGATATCGTTTCTGAACTACTGATGAAATTAACACATTACTCTGTGAACACCGGTTTTGCCATTTGGCACGCAATTTATGAAAAATTTATTTTTTTCAAACATCTATAAATTGGTGTATAGGCTACTTACTTTTGAAAATTCAGGACATTTTTATATTTAACTCATTGAAGGTCAATTTTTTTCCTAAAGCTGTTTTCTCTATTTTTATGGAAAAAAACTTTCATATTAAGAATTTTTCCATGTGGATATGGATTCTCCACTAATTAGTGCATTACACCCGAAAAAATATGTCTGAGTTATGATTTCGCTTTAAAATCCACATCGGTCGTGGTGGGTTGTAATGAAAGTGGTGTTTTGATATTTTTACAGAATAAGTATGTTGAGAAATTTAATAACGTTGCAGAATAACTATTTATTGAAGATAAATTAAATAAAATCTTTCACATTTTTTTTCTTTCAAAATACTCACGAAAAACTGTACCATCTGCACATCGCTGTCCAACTTTGTTTTTTCTTCTTGTCTGAGGCTTTAAAAAATTTTTTTTTTTTTTTTTGTTGGTTTAAGATTAACGGTAACTCGAGTCAATTATACCTGTCAAAAACATACGAACAGAACTGATATGTTGATCAGAACAAACTACAGGGGAAGACCCTTTATCGCCGGCCCAATATATCGCCGAATTGGTGAATATCGACTTAAAAAGTACACACAATTTTATAATTTCCAGCTTAACCCACATACTCAGCCGTGGCCACATGGGCCATGTGTAGGGTGCGCAGCGGGAACCCTACAGACTAAAATAAAACTGTTGATAAAAATTTATTTGCTATCGGAGGGTCATCTGCGCACACTAGCCATGTGACATGGCCATCATGATAAAGCAATGTCGACCCAAAATCGCGGACCGAGAGAATTGCCACCGTTAATTTTGTATTTATTTTATGTGCCAAAAAATAAAAATAAAATATCCATAAAATCAAAAATAGTTCTTTTTTTTTATTTTCACACATCAAATTTCTCTAGCTGAAATTTTATTTTTTTCACGAGTGATTTCTCTTGAAGTCGAAATAATAAAAAAATGTGGTACTTCAATAAATTGTTTTCTGACGAAAATGAGGAGGCAAATTTTATTCAAATTCGCGACGAAAGACAAACAGCTCAATTATCAAACTCTTTTGGTACTG
>SCLH01000991.1:82954-96609 GCA_004367855.1 Oikopleura vanhoeffeni | reverse complement strand
AGATTCAACGACTCGATACTAGTTCAACGACTCGTTAGTTATACACGAAGTAACGACTCGTTGAGTATACATGAATTCAACGACTGTTGAGTATACATTAAATCAACGACTCGTTCGTTCAACGACTAGTTCGAGTAGACTCGAAGGTCTTACCTTATGAGTAGGGTGCATCACTTCAGCTTGTTACGCAGTCATCAGCAGGGAACACCCGCTGGGATAAGTAACCACCCTTTAGGAAGATTATTATGCTTTTCGAATACAAATCTCGGCAGCATATTTGCACATCCTGCCCGTCGAATATCACCAAATGCAGCCGCTGTTAATTAATTTGCAGAATTTACCCACATTCTAAATCAATGAGAAAAAATGTTTTAATGCAAACATTAATTAAAGGATTACAGCCCCTTTAACAACCTTTTGTGAATCTAGGATGTGCGGGCTGAAAAGCGGCCTCATGAGTGGCTAGGAGGGGTCTTAGGAGCGTGAGGATTGGCTCCCTCACCCCGCACATCCTAGATTCACAAAAGGTCGTTAAAGGGATATGGGTTCTTTATGAAAAACTCTTTAATGGGTTTATATATTCCCCTCAATATACCATCAAAGTAATGTTTCATAATCCAGGCAANATTGGAGTTCGAATTAAACTTTTGGAATCGACAAATTGATGAGGACATTTTGAAAAAGTTCCGACATTTTGAAAAAAATGCTTGATTTTGTTCAATTGGTTTTCATATTCTCTTTCAAATCAACGGAAAAAACACTTAAGGCCCCTTTAACTCTCGTGTAGATGACACATATTTTTTAATGCATTGGAAAAATCATATGACATGTTGTGAATTTTGTTCAGAAATTTTTCTCATTTTGCTCAAAATATTAAAACTTATTTTGCTGAACCAAGCTGGCAAAAGAGAATGCCAACCTTTAACTTCACATCATTATGTTCCTCTCGTTTTGGTTTCTTCGCTTTTGTTTATACCGAATCATAATTTTGCAACGATAACTACGGTGGCAGAAAATCCATCGAAGCCCTTTTTTATCCAGAAATAAAAAGAAAGATTCATCACCGAAACTTGCCAAAATTGGTACCGACCCATCATCATTTAAAATTTATTCTTAAACCATGAAAAAAAAATATATTTCTTCGATTTGCTAAAATTGTAGGTTTTTTCTCTTTTTAAAATTTCCCTAAATTTTTGATTTTGACGTAAAAATCGTATAAAAACAAATAAATAAATTCGAATGGCCGGTCAATTATAAGACAGTTTTTACGGCTACTTATAATAAAAAATAATTTTTTTCTAATTTGGACACCTTCGATAGGCAACGCGCGTTTTTTGTGTTTTTTTTCAAAAGACGGATATTAAAGTAAAAAAATAATATTAAGAAATTCGCGATTGAAAAAATTTCAGATATATGAAGTAAGCCTCAAAAGGGCAACTCTGTTTCCAAAAAGTTTTTCTCCGAAAATTTTAGTGGCAAAAAGTTTACCCATAAGAAGAAAAAATTAGGAAAAGTGGCAATCTGCGTCAAATTACACCCGGACCCCCTTAAACCATTTGATCACTGATCCCGAAAAATAACTTCATTTCGGATTAAGTAGGTACACCCTCAGAAGAAGGGCAAATAATTGCCATAATATGTACAACATAAAAAACTTATTATGTTAAATACATAATTGACCATTATCCATAAAATACATTATTGATCATATCCCCATATCGCCTAAAAAAAACAACGGAATTCGACAATTTTTAGCTTAATTCCTGTCAGTGCTCATATCGCCGGAATTGCGTGGGCGCTTGAAGTTTTTTATTACAAATTACTATGAGTGCATCATGAATAACGTCATATTTTAAGATTGAATTCCCGAAATCGCGTTTAGTGGAGTACGTTATTCGACACATTTTGGTATTTCACTTTATTTTCACCTATTGTAAAAATTCGAATAAAATTAAAAAAACTTTTCAAATTATAATGTCATTTCGAACGCCCACGCTTTTTCATTTTTGAACGAAATCATTTATATCTGTCTCAATATTGCCGTATTTTTTTTAAAAAAATTTTCGGCGATATTGGGCTTCCTCCTGTAATGTAGAGATGTATTTCCGAAATTTTGAAGCCAATATGATGTTGGTAAAAAGTCGATTCTGAATAAACTTGGACTCAAAAATTGGCTTCTTACTTGGTTAATAAATTATTTCAGAGTTTGGTGAATAACACAAAGAGGCCCATCCCCTTTTATCAACAAAAAATTGCCAGAATAACAAACAAAGAAAGTTTAATTCCGTTTAACGTCCGAAATGTACCAACGGAAAATGATATCTAAAATAATACCAAAGCCACTAAAAACCATTTTCTCTTTTTTTAAGAGACTCGCTTCGCCAAATGAATTTCGTCTTGAAAACCTCCTCGAAAATAGTGAAACTCACTTATGTGAGGGTGAGCCTTATAAAATCGAACTACATCGGACGCCTAATGCTTTGACAATCCATTTTCCAAAACGCATGTCAATTCTCAAAGCCGCGACAAAAAACCGCGAAAAGCAAATAAAGGCGCTACGTTTGCGCAGCTGAGTGACAGAGGTATCAACCGGGCAGATTGAAGATTAAGCGATGTCCGCCGATAATTATTTTAAGTGAAATTTTCACAGAAGCTTGACAGATAATTAGTTTAACTTCTGGCAGAAGTCTTGATGATATTTTCACCACTAGCAGTACAATTATGATAGTATTTGAATGCAATAATTATTAGAAATTAATTATAAAAATAAAATAAGTACACAAAGACGTTAATATACTCATTCCGTATAGTAATAGTTCATGCCGTGATAGGGGGACCCCCCCCCCCCCCCAAAACCAGGGAATTTTTAAAAAAAAAAACCAAAAATATATTTTAAACATATTGAGAATAATGTTAATAAAATGAATCAATAATTGTAAAGTAAAATTTTAAAGTTGACTTTCATGCGTTTTGGTGTGATCCCCCATTTTTCACCTACAATTTGTTTTTTATTGCCGGAATGAAGGACCAAAAATGCGTATTATTATTTATGTTTGGTTTATACTATTTTGTGGGCCAAATTTCTAAACCGCCAAAACACTTTATTTACACCACTTTTTACTGATCACTACTGAGTTATATATACATTGTTAATTATTGAATTGCTGTTTGAACAAATTGAAATAAAAATGTTCTTGGACACCAGGTCCGACACCTCAAAGTTTAAAATGAAAATAAATTCATTTTCCTCCAGGTATCGAAAATTACCAGGTCCAGTTATATTTTAAAAAATGAACACTTTCTGTAAATTTTTTGAAAATTCTAAGCTGACCTTATTCGAGATGCCTATTAAAATACGGAGTACAACGTTTTTGCTTTGTTTGTGCAATAAATTTTCTGTTTTCACACTTAAAATAGCTGTTTAGTCAAAACGTCAATTAAATATATGATATAATAACAATACACAATTAAAGGTTTGAATTCGGTACAGGCAAGTTAATTTTATGTTTACTACAAATTGTCCAGAAAACTCGACAGATAATTAAGTTTTAAGGCTGTCGAATTTATGAAATGAAAAATGATTCATAAGCGCACTAAATTCTTTTGATCGTAGGAACCTGTTTTTCCCTCGACACTTTATCCGACTCATATAGTATGTATATCTCATAAAGTATGTATATCTAATGTAATTATATTATCGTATAATATCATAATAATATATATCAATCAGGCTAGGAAAAAGGAACGAGTTTCATTCCCCTTTCAGGCGTAGGTTTAAGTTGAAGATAGGAAAAAAGCGAAGATGAGTCTCAAATTGAGTCAAAATCATTTCCTTTTCCTATCCTGATGCCAATACATGTATACCTGATACATATTATGTCCAAATCAGTGATCTAATTTATTTTCATAATTTTAAATAATCATATTTAAGGTACTGACATGTTTTGAATTTATTCATTCATTTTCAAAGTAATTTTTTACAATGAAATAAGTACAAGAATATATAACACAGACAAATGTTTGGTCCAGAAAGTTTGTTTAAAAAATGTTTGTTATCACTAATTTCCTTACAACTTTTCAAGCTTTACGGGAGGTTGTGAGCTCCAAAAATCAAATATTTTGTCTTTTGGAGCGCTTATAACTTTTAATTTACTTATGATGAAAGCAATTAAACTACATTCGTAAATCAACCGGTTCCCGAACTTAATCAAACTTCTGTTTTCTGCACATAACTTTTATGGCGTTTTCAGTTTGCAGGTTGAACAAAAAAACGTGTTTCTATAAAATAATCTTTGATAAGTTGTTATTGGCCCACTTTTTCGAAAAAATATCTACAGTACAGTACTAGAATTATTGGTACTCCAAAAACCTAGTAACCTGCCAATGGAGGCTTTACGGCAAAAAAATAAGTCTCACCAGCACTTTTGAGCAAGCTTTTAATTGTTTTTTAAACATTTATTCGTATTATTAAATCTTTAAATTTCTAGAAAATTTATATTCGAATTTTTAATTCTTTGAAACTAGAAATTCAGCAAACAACAATTCGTTATTTGTAGAGAATTATTCAAAGAATTGAAAAAACATAAAGATATCAAGAAAAAAACAATTTGCCTCTAGAAAAAAAGGCATTTTCCCTTAAAATGCCCATAATCCCCTTTGACCTCTTAAAATGCATATTTTTTTCATTTTTTTTTGCATTTTAAGGAGTCAGGGACTGTAGTGTTAAATTTCTTCAACATACTGTTCTTTGCTTTTTGTAATAAATAAATGGCTGTAGGGCATGGGTATGAAAAAATATTGAAAATAAGATAAATCAATTCCCTGACGCTTGGCTAGATCGCTATTGAGGATATTTTCAGTCTTTCACGACGAGCGCTCTTGAGCTTTATTAAAAATATTCTAAATTTTAATTTTGCTGTTCCCATGGTAGTAAAATTTTCTGAAAATATCTTTGAACTTTCTATGGTTATTTTATTAATAAAAACAGTAAAATTTTAATTTTATATANTTTTCAACAAAATCACATTTTGAGATATCAAATTATCAGGTAATTTATAAAGATTTCGATTTTTTTCTTTACCGAATAGGTAATGTGAACTTTCTTCGGTTAATTTGGTACAAGATATTGCTTATTTGTTATTGATCAAAAGATAAGTTTGGGACCCAACAATTTCTTTTCACTAATTTCTAAATGATTTCATTTCGACTGTCATCTATTAATTTAATTGAAACGTTTAACAAAAGTCCAAAAGTAACTTCACGGAACTTCCGTGTTTTGTAACTCTGTTGAAGATCATACAAGAATTTGGCTCATAACAAAAAAATTAATATTTTTATCAAAATTCTTGAATAATACAGATTTTTCGTTTCCAGCTCTTGCCCAAAAATATGTTATGAGCAACTACAAATGAACCGTAACAAAATAAAAATAAATGAAAATTAACAGCTTCAAAGAAGTGCCGTGACACAGGTGCAATGTGTTGGAATTAGATAAAACAATGTTTAACTTCAACGTAAAATATCTTATAAAATCTTAAATTCCAACGTAATGAGATAGATTTTTTATCACATTTCCAACATTTTCATGCTAAAAAAATCTATTTTTACATTCTTTCTTGGTCCAAATTTGTTAAAGATACACCATGAGATTTCAAGCCTGCTGGTTAATGCTAAAACTACTCTTTCAGAACGTACAAATGGCCTGTCTTTCCCTATGCCACCTATTATATTTCGCGGAATCAACTACAAATATCATATTTAGACAAACGTACAAGAATTTTACTCGAAACTGGTGTTATGAGTTGACCCCCTATGTAATGTTTCTTATTTTCTATAATTTGAACATGCAACTTCTAATCTTAAAAAGCAACGTTTTGTTATTTTATTATCAAGCTAATAATGATTGTTTGAAAGTTTAAAAAATTTTCAGTGTCAAATCCTGAGTTTTTAACATTTTGTGTGAAATTTAGTGTTAGGAAACTAGAACTTATTTAAAAAAAAGGGTAAAATTTTTTGTTTTGATTGTAAATTTATTAATATAATTTATTTTTAATGATCATAATTTTCGCCCGATGGGGTTCTTCAGTCAACTAAAGAACTATTTTTGAATTCAAACAGTTAAAAAATAAGAACTTACAGCTTACCTGAAAACAAAGTTTTTTGTACGGACAGCAAACAGAAGATTTCATATGTAAAACGCTTTCAAGAAATTCTAGAAATCTTAGTTAAAAGTTAAATAAGTCTTGAGAAAAGTTTGAGAATGAACAACCAAGTAAACTGCAGAAACACTGTCTAGTACTCAGTGAGAGAAAGTATAAGCATTTCGTTTGCATGGGCGGCGGCTTATTGCCTAACCTGTTCCTCACAGAGTACCAGACAATGTTTCTGCCGTTTATATATGCTTCATTTGTCAGATTTTTCACTTGAGCGTTGAGTAACTCAATTTGAGTTCTAGTTTCGAGAAGATATCAATAAAACTTCCATAATTTTTTAATCATTATCAAAAAATGGGTCTCTAATAGAGAGAGACTCTATGTATTATTTCAAACCCGTTTTCTGCTTTGATCGTGAAAGCTCAACAGTGCTCATTGGAATTAAAAAGGGCTCACTGAATTAATCCCTTAAAATCATTTACGTAATTTTATAAACAAAACAATATACTTGATCTTGTGTAATCTATTGGGCGCCACGAATTTTTTTTTCAAGGCAAGGTACTTTTGATTACAAATATATAATCCTTCCTGTATTTATATTTATCGACTTTGTTTCCGAATAATATTATTTGTCGATTTAGCAAAAGTACAACGAGGTGCCAATCGGGCGTCTGGTTTAGTTTAGACTGCGGTCTTACCTTAGCTAAAACGAAATCCTCAAATCCCTCCTCAAATCCCGAGTCATTAATACTATTGAATAATAATTTGACAATAAATTCCAGACCCACTGTAATGATTTGATATTGATTTTTTTATCGTAAATTTTGCATTGAAAACGCGGGCCCGCTCGGCAATACTTTTTTCTTGAAAATGTTTTGATTTATCTAATTTATTGATTTGATGATACAAAATTTAGTTTATGTCGAAGAGAATTTTTTGGCCAGTTTTCTAGCTCAGCGTCATAACTTTGACGTCATAAAAGATAGTGACCAATCAAATCACACGATTGTCAACTTATTTTAAGAATCTTGTGATTTGATTGGTCATTATCTTTTCTGACGTCACAAATTGTGACTCACAATTATGACGCTGAGTAAGAAAGCTGGACAAAAAATTATCTTCGATATATGCCGAAAATTTCATAATGTGTTTTCCGGAAAATTCAAGTTTTATTAAAAACTTAGACAATGTGAGAATATTTAAGTGTAACGATTCTATAAAACTTGTATCTGGCAACGATTCGAATCAAATCAGATGCTGTGTAAGAACATGGTTATACTGTATCTATTAGACCAAAATTTTACTAAGCTAGAAGGCTACAATAAAAACTCTCTTGAAAACGATCTACAAGATTATAGAAAGCTATTAACGAAAACATTTACCGGTTGCCTACCACTTTGGAAAATACGTAGTTTATTTCCAATTTATTCCCTTTCGAGTTTTTATGGATCACCTAAACTACATAAAAAGGCGAGCCCCTAAGAGGCCTTACCACAGCCTATGATGGTTTGGTTACTAATGCCGAAAACTTTTTGAAAGTTTTATTGAAACCAATTTCTGAAGAATGTAATTTTTCGATCAAAAATAATAAAATATTCAAGGAAAATTTTTTGAAAGATCGAAGAAATTTGAAAAATTTAAAATTCTAGATCTCTGTTCTGTTAGTGTAACTTACATTGTGTAAGACTTGAAACTTGTTAAAAAATTACATCTTTGAAAATGATAATAAATCAAAACGTTAGATAAAAATTATGTTGTTAAATGCGTCCACTTGTTCCAATAAATTAATAAAACAATTTAAAATGATAATTATCAAACAATTATATAAGACATTCGTCTTCATAATTTTACTACCGTGGCAATTTTCCATACATCCGCACATTCACTAAACTTTCCAAACTCTCCAATTCAGGCGACCAAACCCCCGTTGTTTTTTGCAAACAAATACTTCTTGGTCGACTTCAGGCATGCTAGTTGAGTCCAACTTCCCCCCTATACTATAGGGCCTATAGGGTCCCAAACGTGAGAAATATGCAAAAATTGACAAATTAATGCAGGAGAGTTAAGATCTGAAAATTTGAAGAGTATTGAATCAACCCATAGAAAAACTTTCGGCCAAATATTTTTTTGGAAATGAGCAAATTTATTCGAAAAACAACAATAATGAGAAAACTGGTGAACGAAAAGTTGAGAAAATTTTAAACAACTCACCAGACCGGTCGTTCTGACCAAATTAGTGCAAAATCTATCTCTCACGGTGGGACCGTAGCTTTGACGTTTAGCCTTTATATTACAGCCTATACAGTAAGTTATAGGGCTCTGAAAGCGACTATGTCGAATTTAGTCCAACGAATCACTTTTGGTCTCGAAACTCAGCCGGTAGCTACCAGGACTTTCGAGTAGCTGCTGTAGTTTAATAATGATCCTCTCCGGCCGCAACTACCCCTTTTCATTACCACAGAAAAAAGATCAAACACTGGGTTATGAAACATTTTGTTGGTTATCTTAGTTTTCTCTGAACAAAAATTGTTATCGCGGCTATAGCTATTATGTTCAATCAACTCGTATTTTGTGGTGGTTTTGCTCTTTGCAATTTATGCTTGAAACTGCGAAGTGAGCAATTTAAACAAGATTTTGGCTTTTACTAAATATCATTAAGGGAGTACTGGTCGCATTTTAAGTATCATTTGAACACATTCAACTCTTAGACTATTTAAAAAACACTGACAGTTTATATCACATTTTTGTCCTAAATTCTGTTAGATATGAAATTCCACCCCGAATGTCGTCGAAAAAATAATTTACATCAGCCAACCATCTCCTCGCATTCAGTATCATTTAAATCAGGCTTCCCGACCGCAGTGATGGAGATCCATACAGGCATTCATTTTTTATGCCCTACTTAATTAAGAAACAACATTAATTTAAATTCTTGATAACTAAGCCCGTTTTTACTTTTCACAATTTCTTAAACTCTCACGAATTATTCCGACGCCGCATTTAATTGATGTTTGAAAATAAAAGCATGAAAGTTTTACAAAAGATCAAAAGAACATATATAATAACTGATTATTTCTAATCAATATTATTGCTAATTAAATATGTTACTTATTTATCTTGTTATAACCAAAAAAAATCCTATGAGAGCTCATTTCGAAATTAAAAATATTTTACACATTTGTAAACCTATCTGATCCAAAGTTTCGAAACATTATGAAGCGAATTATTGTAGGTAAACTATTGGGGGGGCAATGGTCAAAAACTGTTGACGATCTGAAACAACTTATTTCAAATAAGCCATTTCAAGATACAAAAGTGGGCATGGATCGAGAAGTAAAAATATTTTCCAAATTTTAAATTTTGGATATATTTAGATTATTAAAAAAGTTTAAATTTGAACATCGAAGAACACCACATTTATAGTGTGGCTGAGCCACAGTGGCTCATTTGCAAATGATTTTTCTTCGAGATGTCAGAAGAGTTATTTAATATTTGTTATATTTCGATCTCCAATCGATAAATCTATTGCAAAAACTTAAATAGCTTGGAAATGGTCAACCACTTATTTTTCTTTTTTCAAAATAGACTTTTTGTTGAAAGTTCTTTGGAAGAAATTTCTCAAAATTTTCGATAACTCACCGGTCATAATAGATTTATTGCCTTTCCAATTTTGTATACGCTCTGGACGACACATACCCGTACATACAACCATTTGAGAATTATATTTATTTCGGGAATATGTGCCGTCCAGGAATCAAATTTTCAAAAAATCCGATCCATGCTTTCAGCCCAATACAATCCACAATGCACCAATATAGTTGGTGACAATATTTTGTGGGCAAGCAATTGACACCAACACCATCTTACTTTCGAAAGACCGTTGAGCAATAATAAGTTTTCGTAAAAAAGGTTCAGGCGGAATAATTATTTTTTATTTGCTCGGTTTAGCAGTTTTCTCACCACAATCCAAATTTTGAACGTTTTTATTAGCTTCCCCATTTGTTTTTAATTTTAAATTCTTCAAAATTTGAAGTTTTATATAAAATGTTTGAACAACGTCACCCTGTGACAATAAATTTCCACATGGTTTCCTTTGAATTATATCTATTACGGCACTTGCTGGGGCTTTTATGCCATTTTTAGCCATTTTTTTTAAATAATTTTGCTTTTGAAAACGACTAATCGGATTAAGTTGTTAGATAGCTCAAACTGAGCACAAATATCTACTTAATGATAAGATAAAAACAATTGGTTCGAATCGGATCATTTTTTATTTTTTTCTGAGATTACTGAAATTGTTTAATTATCAGTTGTTGTTAAAAAATTGAAAACAATGGTCTGATTCGGGCCATTTTCTAAATTTATTTTTCTCTAAATATTTGTTGTCAGTTTGAGCTATCTAAGAACTCAATCGAATGAGTCGTTTTCAAAAATTGAATTTAATAAAAACGTTGGCTGTAAAAGTGGCATGAAAGCCCCAGCAAGTACCGTAATAGATATATTCATCTGTTGATGCTAATAAAACTACTTCTGATGAAAATACAAATAAAAATATTTATCGGAAACCAGAAATTTTTGATCATTATAGACTATAATTTATAGTTCAAACTTGTTAATATGACTAATTAGTGCTTCTTATGAAGCATTCTCACAGACTTATTTTGTTTGCAAACAAATATCTATTCGTTAATCATGAAAATTGTAGAGTCATGGACGAAGGCTGTCCATCAATTTTAAGATTCATTTTGGTCACTTTTCTAGAGGTTGTATAGCTCATTAAGAACATCGCAAACTATTTTTCATGGAAAATGTCTATTGAAACATTTTCTCTTGATTGAAAGTGAAATGAAGTTTCTACTGTTCTCCGTTTATCTTTGAGTCGCATTTTAAAAAGTTCCAGATTCCCTTGACCACCGGGTGGTCACCACCCCCATAAAAAAATGTGGTGATAATAATGTGGTCGCAAAAATAATTTATTTTTCACTTTAGTATATAGTCTATACGATATATAGTTCAAGCGATCTGTGGCACAGATTATTATCTGTAGCACCGATTAATCTGTAGATTTATCGGTAGGTTTATTTTTGTAGCACAGATTTATCTCTGCCAGAGATTACTTTCAGTAGCCCAGCTTATTATCTGTTACATAGATTATATATTTGTACAACCACTTTGATATAACCATTTTTTAAAACCACACGTTTTAGAATTGAATTTCAGAATTAAAATACATATTCTAGATAGAACATGTCACAAACAGAGCGGTATTTAAAAATACGATTCAATTCAAATACCCAATAAAATGTGCATTTATTGTCTTTTTGCCTTAATTTTTAAGGAAATTTTTTAAATAAGAATATAAATTATTAAACAATCAAGGAAATATTTCACGCATTTGACTAAAAAATTATCATTTAATTTCATTCGTATGTCCTTATAAAATTCAAAAATTGTTTTAATATGACGTCATTTCGAATGCCTGCGCGTTTTTCATTTTTTCAAATTTTATTTCTGTTCCCATATCGCCGAATGTGCCAATATCTCCGAATTTGCCAATGTCACCGAAATTTTTTGGCAAAAAACTTTCGGCGATATTGCCCCCCTCCCCCTGTATAAGTAATTTTTTATAGACTATAACCAATTTTTAACCGAATGTTATGAAGTATTTAGAAGTAAAACTAATAATTACCATAACGGATCTTGGTCATTTTGTCACCACGTTATAACTACTTCTAATCGATGGCAACTGAAATTTGTATATTCACAAAGTATTTTGAAGATTCACAAATGATATTGGCGGTATTTTTTTTCAGAGGACCCTTTAGTTGCAAAGTTTTTTCTCGAAGATGGCTCCACCGATTTGTTTGAAAAATTCTAAAATAACTCATGAGAGACGGGTTCATACATTGCATGACGGGCCTTCGATTTTCAAACGGATCCGCGGAATTCCGGTAATAACCGGTTAAATCTAAGATTGTCGGTTTCTCGGCCACTGTTGGTGATAATAGACTGATTTATTTACCTTTCGTCTTCAAGTTTTCTGAACTTTTTTTAAAAGGTCAAATTTTGTAATATGACCCCCATTTGGGGTCAAATTACAAAATGACTCATGTGAGGTCATGTTACATATCATTCGATAGAGAATTTCATTGTGAATTTGAATCTGCAAAAATGTTTTTTTAGAAATGTAATATGACCGGTCAATTACCGGTCCTCTGAAAAAAAATACCGCGATTTTAAAACTATATTATGAAAATTTATGCTTACAGTAGATAATTTATGCAGTTAGTAGATACATTTTAATCTTCTTATATAATATTTTTCTCGGATTTGTTTTCAACTCTTTCACGCAAAAACCCAATCAAATTTACAAAGATGCCATTTTTACGAAATTATCTTAACTTTTTTTTCGAGAAAAATTTTAACTTTGAGTAAATATTTTTCTGAGTTATATCAGTGATATTATATCACTCAAAAAAGGCTTTTTTAAGTTAATGAAACGGCGAAGAAATAAAAATCGAGTATTAGTACGAGTTACCTTACAATAAAGATAATGAAAAAATAAAAAAAAATAAGAAAAAACTGAGAATTCAGCTATGTTCGACAACTTTAGAATGATAATTTGGAAATTCGAAAATATAATTTCTTTGAGATTTAAGTTTATTGAAATTACAGTCTGTTCCGCGTGAATTTCAAGAAGCGTTTCGACAAAAAAAGATTTGTTGACCCTTGAGGTGAATGAGGCCATAATTTATATCATATTGTAGAAAAACATTGTTTCAAATCACCTCGACGCCACTTGAAACGCACGCGTCACGCTACAATAGTGACTTTTGTGTCAGAGGGGTTTTAATCATTTTTTGCGTGGATGGGTTGAAAAAAAAGATGAAATATTTTAAGGCAAAATTTAAAAACCCGAATGATTTTTGTAAAGTGACTCTTAGAAAAAAAAATGTTCATCAAAAGAATTTGGATTAATTTATTGCAGTTTCAAAGTTAGACATGTTAACATAAGTCTACATGTTTTTCAAAGTCACAATAATACGGGAGGTTTTCCAGGGTTAATTTGTTGTTAGGCGTTATCGGCTATATGAAATGGGCCATTCCACTGGCAAGCAATAATTTTTTTGAAAGTTATTCGAAATGCAGAGTTGCACAAAGCATACAGAATCGGATTGATAGTACTGTTTAAATAGCATAAATAATAGGAAATCTGAATTTCGAATGAAAAAATAAAATATCATCGATTAATGTGATCCAAGCAAGTTTCAGTTCTACGAGATTTTGTCTTAAAATACATCAATTTTCTTGGAGTCCTTGTTTTACCCATTTTATTTTCTTGCTGCATTTAAGGGGCTTTTGTCGGCAAAAAATGGCTGAAAATTTGATAATATTACAAACTGGCCTTTAAAAAAATTGATGGTGGTCTCGCGGTCATCTGACAATAAATTTTTTTGCCAAAATTTGTCAAAGTGGTTATTTAAGGGGGTAGCAGCGATGTGG